>JASVEL010012851.1:367500-522500 GCA_032618575.1 Nicotiana noctiflora
ACGAGTCAGGACACCGCAGGACATAGTAGGACATGGCAGGGCGTGGCCATGGCACAGGTCAGGACGTCGCAGGATGTGGTAGAACATGGTAGGGCGTGGCCATGGCACGAGTCAGGACGTTGCATGAAATGGTCTTGGCACGGGTCAGGACGTGGCAGGACGTGGCAGGCCATGGCAGTACATGTTAATGGAACGGGTCAGGACATGGCAGGCCATGGCAGAGCTTGGCCTTGGAATGGGTCAGGACGTGGCAGGCCAGGGCAGTGCATGGCCATGACACGGGTCAGGACGTGGCCATGACACGTGGCAGGACGTGGCCATGGCACGGGTCAGGACGTATATCCACGCCGCTCCACACCGCTCAATGTCTAGTGCTAGCCAAATGCTTAGCAACATGTCAAGCGTAATGATGGTGGTGGTCGTTGGTCGTGGTGATGGAAAGTAGCGGTGGTTTGCGGTAGCGACCGGTGACGGTTGGTGGATGCTTGGTGGTTGGCACCGGCGATTTTAAGTCAGAATCACTTATAGCGATTGCGACAATTGAATTTACTCATGATTAATAGTGGTTGGTCATCCATATGGTTTTATAAAAATATTATGTATTTTACCTATTTTTTTATCTAGTTTTTTTAATTTGTATGCTTTTTTGTAATTTTAAATAGTTTTTATTTTAGTTTTATATAAAAATAATTACTCTTTTATGTGTAATATTATTACTAGATGTATTGGAAATTGTTTTCATTATTTTTCCTATTTTCATAATAATTTTTCTATTTTTTACTATTTTTGTATGTATTTTTCGTTTTATAATAGAAATAAAAATAAAAAATATTACTTTTGTATAAAATATCATTTGTAATGTTTAAATTGAAACTCAACTTCCCCAATAAGAACAAAGCGACATGAACCAAATAGTCCCAAACTCTAACCACTCATCCCATTCTCCATTAATACCACCAAAACCTCCTGAAAATACAACTCCAAAATCTATACTCATGAATACGGCTATGCAACTAGATTCACCATCTCAAATGATTGATACTACAAAGCTTCATAAATCATACCTTTAAACTCTCACTACTAATAGTCCTAACCATATAGAGCTTAATTCCTCTTCTTCATTGATGGACTCCTCTGATTATATTGAAGAAGTAGAAGCACCTACTGATTCCTCTATTTTTATCTCATTAACAACAAAGGAAAAACATCGACTCTATAAACCTTGGGAACATGCCGTTTTTATCAAGGTATATGGGCAAAAGGTGGAACAACAATTGCTTAGGCAAAAGGTGTGTGCTATGTGGCAACCCATTGAAAATATCCTGCTTATTGACATAGGCTCAGACATTTTCCTACATAAATTTCAGAAAGAGGAAAACAAATTACGTGCTTTGAAAGATGGACCTTGGTTTGTTTTAAACCACTTTTTATTTGTTCAAGAATGGGAGCCTAGATTTAAGGATTCATCTACTCAAATTACATCTTGCTACATGGATGTGATTACCTGAATTACCTACTGAGTTTTCTGATTATTATTTATTAAAGAAGTTGGCTCAGAAGGTTGGAAAATTCTTATCTATGGATATGTTTACTTCTAATATAGGTCAATACGCTCGATTATGTGTTGAAGTTCAATTAAATGAAATGTTAAAGTCTCATCTGTACATTGGTGAACATAAACAAGCTATTCTCTATGAATGTTTGAATTTAATATGCATTACATGTGGTTGTATGGTTCATAATCAAAGAACTTGCCCATCCAAAGGATTGAATTTAAACACGGTTAATTCTAACCATACTTCAACTAATGGAGAAGCAGCAGATAAACAGAATTCCTGGACGTTGGTTCAATTTCGTTCCAATGTTGCAACTTCAATGCAAGCACGTGCCATGCAAACTACTAAGGAGTTATGTTTTGGGAAGTGTAAGTCTTTGGCTAATGCTAATCCTAATCATCTCCCCTTTACCCAATTATCTTTACATAATGCACGTTTACCATCTAAAAATAGCTCTACTATTAATGACCAAACAAATGTAGTTGTAACTAATAATATGTTAAATTTATTAATGGAAGGTAGTAATCATTTCAATGCCTTAAATCACCCAAATAATAGTCATAGACAAGACAATACTCCTAGTCAAAATTCAACTAGCAATCAAGCACCTATAAATGGGGTCAAATTATAATTTTTTGACCACACCACTACTTCTATCTCTCAACATGCAAAGTGCCATATCACACACTTACACATGCAAGACAAAGCTCTTCACACACATTTGCATGACCAAACCCTCTCCCCTCCTTTTAATTCTACCTTACTCGACCAACATTCCCCTAAAATACCTACACCTCCTTCTTTCTTCATTAATTGCAACACTCCAACCCTAGCTAATGATCACATGCAAATAGGGCAACCAAATAACTCTACCTCTATTTCTAGGTCAAACCATAAACCCTCATATCAATCTTTTCAACCGGCCAAAATACCCACTAACATATCTACTAATTTAGAAACTCTTAGTATTAATAATCCCTCTCCCTTATCTCTTATTAAAAACTCTCAACTTCAACATGTTCCCATTCAACTTCCTAAGTCGCCTGAGGAGCTCACACAACACTCCAAGATAAACCTCCCATCAACTTCACAACAATACCACTTCATTCTCTCATCCACCCCCCATCTAACAATGGAACAAAATTTAATAGTGTACACGGGTCACACTCCCCATGCACCAACATACCTACCATCTTGGCTAGAAGCGGGACTACACAACCATACTCTAACATTTACCATGCAAGTGAACCAACAAGATGTGACCATTCTAATAAATCATCTGAGGGACTTAGCTCAAATAGTGGCGGAGGGAATGACACTGGGAACGGAGATGTTTGCACGTTACCATTGGTCAATGATGCAAGCTCCAAATATAGCACCATTTCAACCCCTTCCCCCTCCATCTCCAGTCTGGGAATAGACACCTCTTCATCCCAATTTCATAAGAATACCATTTTATCCTCCACCAACTCCTAATGTCCCTTGGATTCAATCCTATTGGGAGACTCAACCTCACACACCATTATTGAGGCCAGGCACACCACATGTCCACACACCACCCCCTCCTCCACCCTCACCGGACAATCACAGTCAACAAGAACAAAGAGAGCAGGAGGAGAACTTATAGGCAGAGTTAGATGTAACAATCGCCTAGAACAGAGAGACAACACCTATTTATGCATCAATGAATGGAGTAAAGATCTTCGTTCATAAGGAGGAGTTCGGAAGAAAATATTTCATAAGGTGTCCTCAAAACCTAGTGTCAACCTCCTTCAGAATCACGCCAACAACCAAACTAACAGTAGTAAATACGCCATGTTATTTCGTCCGACACTGACCTTACGTATCTTAAATGTATCTTTGATAATTATAAGAGGCCTTGGTTGATAGGTGGAGATTTTAATGAAATCCTTGATGCAGATGATAAATTGGGGGTCTACCTATTAATAATAAACATGCTAATACACTTCTCTCTTGTTTTAATTATTTTCTGCTCACAGACATACGATATAAAGGTAGTCGTTATACTTGGACAAATGGTAGACAAAACAATGCTAATATTCTTCAAAGAATAGATCGTGTGTTATCTAACTACTCTTGGCTTGCTAATTATTCTGGTGCTTTAGTTACACACTTACCAAGAACACATTCAGATCATTGTCCTGTTAAAATATAGTTACATCATACCGTAATACCTAAAACAAATATTTTTAGGTTTGAATCTATTTGGATAACCCATCCTACTTTGGAAGATGTTATAACACAAGTTTTGAGTGAAAATAATACATTAGTCCCTGCATTATCAATGTTAAAAGATTATTTTCAACTTTGGAATAAAAGAACTTTTGGTAATATATTTGAACGTAAGAGGAAAGTGGAGGAAAATACTGAAACTTTTTCAAGACCTCCAAAATTTGTCATGCCTTCTTATCAGCAAGATTAGATAGGGATGCAGCGTAGAAGGTTATGTAAATCAATGGATATGTTAAGTAGTAGTAATAGCAGCAGTAGCACTACTTTAGATAATATATGTAATATAGTAGTTCCTAATCAGATGCAACATATGCATCCAACATCAACCTTCATGTACATTTTATTATCTATAATATGTTTATCTTTCTTACCAAAAAAGTCACTTGTGAATATATTGGCTAAGTTGTACCTTGGTTTGTGCTATTTGGCGTTGTACAACACCATTATGATTCTCTGGACAAGGCATGTCTACTCTTGAAACTTAGGGTTTTTTTAAGCATATATAAGGGGAGTAGAGGTGTTGAGAGGCACTTGAGGTGCTTGCTTCTAGGCAGTGCGGGCACGTATGGGGATGCTGGCATAGGGCATGGGTATAGGGGCATGGATGGCTTGTCTGTGCTACGTCCCCAAAGTTCAAAAGCAATGCCGCCAAGTACTCATGTGGGCTCGTAGCATGCCAGGGGTGACACCGCTCGTGGCAAACATTGGCTTTTGGAAACAAAAGGTGGAGCATCATACAAGTAGCACCTCAAGGTGCCATGAGCATGGGGCAAAGCTTAGTTAGTGTCGATTGCCAATGGATGTTGCGGGAAAAATCGTGAGGCGACAATGCTTGTGGCAGCTAATAGCTTTTAGCAATGGAACGGTAAAGCAACGTGCAAGTGTCACCGCAAAGGGCAGAGTGCATAGGGCAAAGCTTAGTAAGTTGCCGATTGCCATCGGTTGTTGCGGGTTGTGTTTGGCATCACATCACTCATGGTGGTTGAGGCTTTTCGCAATAGAATGGCAGAGCATCAAGGAAGTAGCGCCGCAAGGGGAAATGTGCATAGGGCGAAGCTTAGTAAGGTGCCCATTGACATCGGTTGTTGTGGGTTATGTCTGTAAACCCCCCCCCCCCCTACCGTCCTTGATGGCAGATGGCTTTTACAATGAATGGCGGAGCATCGTGCAAGTAGCCCCACAAGGCACCGTGCGCATAGGGCGAAGATCACTAGATGTCGATTGCCATCGGTTGTTGCGGGCAACAACTGATAGAGACATCGCTCTTGATGGATGATGGCTTTAAGGAATGGAACGGCAAAGCAACGTGAAAGTACCACCGAAAGGGGCCAAGTGCATGGGGCAAAGCTTACTATGTTTCTGATTGCCATCGATTGTTGGTGGTTGTGTCTAGCATCGTTCCTGGCAGCTAATGCCTTTAGACAATGAATGGCGGAGAGTCGTCCAAGTAGCACCACAAGCCTCCGTGCGCATTGGTTGAATCTCAGTAGATGTCGAATTCCATTAGTTGTTGCGGGCAACATCGGGAGGCGACAAAGCTCGTGGCGGCTGATGGCTTCTAGCAATAGAACGGCAGAGCAATGTGCTAGTAGCACCGCAAGGGCTGAAGTGCATGGGGCGAAGCTTACTAAGTTGCCAAATTCCATCGGTTGTTATTGGTTGTGTCTAACATTGGGAGACGACAAAGCTCGTGGCGCTTGATGGCTTTTATAAATGGAACAGCAAAGCAACGAGCAAGTAGCACCACAAGGGGCAAAGTGCATGGGGCGAAGCCTACTAAGTGGCCGATTGCCATCGGCTTGTTACAACCCATATCCACACACGTTTGTTCATGCCATATGTTAGTTAACACAAATCCTAGAAGGAATTATCCTTGAGATGATAAGAAGTTAATCCGATTGATCTTAAATGATACAAGGGTGCATAAGGGTGATTAACAAGCATTAGACGTTAAATGAATCAAGGATGTTGTAACTCATACTTTTGGGTAAACCCATATATGCTTAATATACTCAGGAGGTCATGTTTAAGGTATTTGAATCATATAATATCTGTATCATAAGTCTTGAAGTCAAACGAGTTATGAAACAAAAGTCGACAAAAGTTGTCGCAACTTAGGTTCATAGTTTTACTTAAACTTTAGGTGTAATGTTATTAAGATTTTCTCCCAATATACTTGGAATTACGGGGTGATCTACCCACCAAATTGAAGATCTGTGGGTCTAGTTTCCAAGGCATTAAACCGTTTATCAATACGACATTGGAGTAGAGAGATATAGACATTTTCGTGAGACTACAGAAGCTGCTAGGTGACAAGTAGGTGGGTCAGCTACTTGGTTAAATGACGGCCCAAAAGAGGCAATTTCGGGTCAGAAAAGGAGCCAATTAAAAGTCTTATCTTCTGCAATATATTCCTCATTATATTTCACAAATAACCAGACCTAAAACCCTGCAAACTTCCTCCCAAAAATTATCCACAAACCCCAATTGATTTTTCCTCTCTTTCAAGTTCAAATTGGGGGTAAACACTATAGTTTGAAGAACCAAGATAAAGGATGAGTTATCCAACAAGTAAGGTGAGTTTATTACTGCTATATTTCATATATTTATTTTGCTGTGAATTCATGGTAATTTATTACATACACATAAGAACTCACAGGACGGTGATCGGAAGCCATGAGTTCAGGTTATTCACTTGTAGCGGACTGTTTTGTGGACTATTTTGTGTTGCTGTTGGGCTTCATTTTTTATTACTGTTTTGTGGAATTTTGGAGGAGGCCGGGTGTGGAGAAACACCACATATATGTTGGGTTGTGGTCTGCTAGTTCTTCATAATATTTTTGGGTCGTTTGATACGACCATAGTGGCCGTCGTATGTATGAAGTGATTAGGTTGTGTGTGGACTGTTTTGGGAGGCTCAATATGTTTATTGTTGATGTTTTTAGGCTGTTTGGTGATTGTTTTGAATGGTGTGAAGTCATATATATAGGGGAGGTGCTGTCCGTTTCATCACAAAATAGGTTGTGGTTGGTACATAATAGTTGCGACGCTTAAACGTTAACGATAGTGTCATTTCTCCTATTGTAGACTAAGAAGACGTGACGTTTGTATAGCTTGAGGTTGGGGCAGTATATTAAAGGTATGTGAGGCTATCTCTTTCCTTCTTTTGCATGACTCCGATCGTACATAATGTAATGAACGACCTTCCAAAGATACTCTACTCTTAGAAGCTAGCAGTACCTACATTGTTTCCCCTCTTATGGAATGATTTATGTCTACATTGCTTCTCTTATTCTTATGTTATCAATCTTGTTGGTACTTCCTGATTCCTATAAGGTTCATAGTGAAGAGTTAGTCCTAATAAGGTGTACATAGGATACCGACCTTACGTTACTCCCAAAGGTCTACAAGGTGTTTCCATGAGTCGAGCATGCATTATATATATGTATCTATTTTACTCTTCCAAGCCGCGCTATAGTCGGCCGGGGACGACACCTATTGTGCAACCACTGATCAGTTGGGTTTTACCGAGCTCCACGTGGCTGGGTACGATTCTACCGAGCCTTATAATTGTCGGGTACGTTTTAACCGAGCCTATTATGGTCGGGTACGATATGATGATGATGAATGCCCACAGAGGCGTATGTTTTAAAAGATTATGTATTTATACATATGTATCATGCATTTCATGTCGGTAGCCCTCAGAGGTACTCATATGTTACAGGTGTTATATTCTCTATCCCTGCTTACATTACTGTTCGTATTTATGGTTTTCTGCCTTACATACTCAGTACTTTATTCGTACTGACATCCTTTTATTTGTGGACGCTGCATGTCGTGCTGCAGGTCCTGATAGACAGGCAGGTGTAGCTCCCCCATCACAGTAGGTTGTCCAGTTCAGCGGTGATTGGCGAGATCCCTTCTCTGGACTTGCCTTGGTCTTGGTATGCATTTTTGTTATAGACATTATGGGTATGTGGGGGCCCTGTTCTAGCTATGTTGCAGCACTTATGTTCCTTTAGAGGCTCGTAGACAAGTGTCGACTCATATATAGTTTGGTATGCCTTGTCGGCTAGTTTTTGTTGTATAGTCTTTCATTTTAGCGTGGTAGCTTGTACCATATGTATATAGTTTCTTGATTGTCTAGTCATCCCTTGTTATGTATGTTCATGCCATCATATTTTATTGTTGGTTGTCTATGATCCATGTCTACCATTTATATTGCTCTTGTCAGCCCTAAAAGATGATAAATAAGGTTAGATAAAATGTACGTTGGTGCTTGGCAAGTATGGTCGGGTGCTAGTCATGGTCCTCCAGTTTGGGTCGTGACAAACATGGTATCAGAGCAAGTCTGTCCTAGGGATTGTCTATGAGCCATGTCTAGTAGAGTCTTGATTATGGATTTGTAGCGCGCTACATTTTTAATCAGAAGGCTACATGACATCTAGGGTTGTTACCTTCTTCCTAAATCTAGATCGTGCATAGAGTTGAGTCGTAAGTGTTCGTCTCTAATATTCACCTTGATTCTTCAAGCGATGCCTTCGACTAGGAAACAAACAATTAGTAGACGGCTTGATACAGCCGCGGGAGAGGGTACCAGTCAGGTGCCCCAAGCCAGAGCAGGCGAAAGTGAGACTCTGAGTGAGATGCCATCTCATACCTAATCTACTCCGTCTCCTCTAGAGGATATTAGGAGGCACCCAGCACCTTCAGCTCCTCCGTCTGGCACTACAAACCAGGATATGCGGAGTGCTTTGCAGTTATTGACTAGCTTGGTAGCTGCTCAGGCTCAGAGGCAGAATACAGGTGCTGCTGATAAACCAGTTAGTACGAGAGTTCGTGATTTTATTAATTTAGACCCTCTAGTGTTTACCAGATTAGACCCCAAGGAGGATCTGCAGACTTTTATTGACCAGGTTCATCATACACTACGGGTTATGCATGTTAGTGATACGGAGGCAGTAGAGTTGGCTTCTTATCGGCTACGGGATTTAGCGATTCTCTAGTATGATAGTTGGGAGAGATCTAGGGGTCCGAACGCTCCTCCAGCCATGTGGAAGGATTTTTCTGAGGCCTTTCTTCGTCACTATTTGCCAGTTGAGATATGATGAACTAGAGCTAATAAGTTCTTGAACCTTAGATAAGGTAATATGAGTGTGCGAGAGTATAGTATGCAGTTTGATTCTTTAGCAAGGTATGCTCCCCATATGGTGGTCGAGATGAGTGATAGGGTGCATTTGTTCGTGAACGGGTTGGGACCCCATCTGATAAATGAGTGTATGACAGCCTCCTTGGTAGAAGGCATGGATATTTCCTGTGTTCAGTCTTATGCCCAGACCCTAGAGTATCGTAAGCACCAGCAGAGGGCAGATAGGGAGCAGGATAGAGGCCAGCATAAGAGGGAGAGATTTGCAAGGTATTCTGATGACTTCAGAGGCAACGCCAGGCCCCAGTCTTCGAGGAGTTCGGCGCCATCTGTAGCTAGTGCTCCTCTACAGTTTTAGAGGCCTCAATATGATCGATCATATTCTGGTCCAGGTCAGAGTTAGCAGGCATCTGGATTCCAACATCACAGGGATACTAGTAAGACGAAACCCCCAACATCACGTTGTAGTCAGTGCGGCAAGGCCCACTATGGACTGTGCCGCCGAGGTTCTGATGCGTGTTATTCTTGCGGACAGCCTGGCCATATGATGCGGGATTGTCCTAACAAGGGAGGTGATGGTATGGCTCAGCCCACTAGATCTGTGTATGGTTCTTCCTCATCACTTCGACCTCCAGCACGGGGTTTTCAGCAGTCGACAGGCCGTGGTAGAGGTAGAGGTGAAGGGCCGAGTTCGAGTGGTGCTCAAAATTGAACCTATGCTCTAGTAGGTCGAGGGGATCTCGAGTCATCTCTAGATGTTGTTATAGGTATATTGTCTGTGTTTTCTTATGATGTATATGCGTTGATTGATTCGAGATCTACATTATCATATGTTACACCCTTTGTGGCTAATGAGTTTGGCATTGAACCTGAATTGGTAAGTAAACCCCTTGTGGTATCTACTCCAATAGGAGATTCTGTGATTGCTAGAAGGGTATATAGAGGTTTCACTATGATGATTTGTAGTCGTCAAACCTCGGCAAATTTATTTGAGTTTGAAATGGTTGATTTTGATGTGATTCTGGGAATGGACTGGTTGGCCTCATGTTATGCAAATGATGAATGTCGTATGAAGATTGTTAGGTTTCAATTTCCTGGTGAACCCGTCATTGAATGGAATGGTAACATTGGTACATCGAAAGGTAGGTTTATTTCCTATCTTAAGGCAAGGAAAATGATCTCAAAAGGTTATATTTACCATCTTGTTCGTGTTAGGGATGCAGAGGCGAAGCTCCCTACTCTACCATCAATCCCCGTGGTCAATGAATTTCCAGATGTTTTCCCAAATGAACTCCTAGGCCTTCCTCCAGAAAGGGAGATTGAGTTTAGCACTGATGTGTTGCCTGACACTCAACCGATCTCTATCCCTCCATATAGAATGGACCCGGCAGAGATGCAAGAGTTAAAGGTGCAGTTAAAGGACTTGCTGGATAAGGGCTTCATTAGGCCTAGCACTTCACCTTAGGGTGCGCCAGTCCTATTCGTGCGGAAGAAAGATGGATCATTACGGATGTGTATCCACTGTCGGCAGTTGAATAAGTTTACTATATAAAACAAGTATCCACTTCCAAGAATTGACGACCTATTTGACCAACTCCAGGGTGCCAAGTATTTCTCCAAGATTGACTTATGTTCAGGGTATCATCAGGTAAGGGTTAAGGAGAAGGATATTCCAAAGATGGCCTTTCGGACAAGATCTGGGCACTTTGAATTCTTGGTGATGTCGTTCGGGCTAACAAATGGTCCAACAGCTTTTATGGATCTCATGAATACTGTATTCAGGCCCTATCTTGATGTGTTCGTGATTGTATTCATTGATGACATTCTGGTGTATTCTCGTTCGGAGGAGGAACATGTGGCCACTTGCGGATAGTATTACAGATGCTTCAGGATAAGTTATATGCTAATCTTGCCAAATGTGAATTCTGGCTGAAATCAGTAGCATTCCTTGGCCATGTGATATCTGACGAGGGTATTAGTGTCGACACTCAGAAGATTGATGCAGTAAAGAATTGGCCGAGACCTACAACACCATCAGAAGTTCGTAGCTTCCTAGGGCTAAGAGGATATTATAGGCGGTTTGTAGAAGGGTTTTCCTCTATATCAGCACCATTGAATAAGTTAACACAGAAAGCTACCAAGTTCCAGTGGTCTAACACTTGTGAACGTAGTTTTGAGGAGCTGAAGGATCGATTGACATCCGCACCGGTGCTCACTCTCCCTGAAGGAACAGAAGGATATGTGGTATATTGTGATGCCTCAGGTATAGGTTTGGGGTGCGTGTTGATGCAACATGGGAAGGTGATTTCATATGCATCAAGACAATTGAAGAAGCATGAAAAGAATTATCCAACCCATGATTTGGAATTGGCTGCAGTAATATATGCTTTAAAGATATGGTGGCACTACTTATACGGCGTCCATGTTGACATCTACATAGATCATAAGAGTCTACAATACATCTTCAAGAAGAAAGAGTTTAACTTGAGGCAGCGTAGGTGGCTTGAATTACTAAAAGACTATGATGCCGAGATATTGTATCATCCTGGTAAAGCCAATGTTGTGGCAGATGCTCTCAGCCGTAAGTCAATGCGAAGCTTAGTACATATTGATGCAAGTAGATGGGGGTTGACTAAAGAGCTTCATCAGCTAGCCAATATGAGAATCAGATTGTTAGACTCTGATAACGGAAGTATTACTGTACAGAATACATTAGAATTATCTTTGGTAGCCAAGGTAAAAGCACGGCAATATGAAGATCCTATCTTACTACGATTGAGAGAGAATATTCATTAGTGTAAAATTACGGCTTCTGAGATCGGAGGAGATGGGGCACAGAGATACCAGGGCCAATTATGTGTGCTGAATGTGGCAGGGTTGCGAGAAAAGATTATGAATGAAATTCGTCAATCCCGATATTCCATCCATACTGGCTCAACAAAGATGTATCCTGATGTCAAGGACAAATACTGGTGGGATAACATGAAAAAGTCTATTGCAGAATTCATAGCCCAGTGTCCCAATTGCCAACAAGTGAAGATAGAACATCAGAAACCCGGTAGATTGCTTCAGAATATATAGATTCCGACCTGGAAATGGGAGGTGATTAATATGGACTTCGTTAGTTGATTACCTCAATCTTATCATAAGTTTGACTCTATCTAGGTGATAGTTGATCGACTTACAAAATGGGCTCATTTTCTGCCAGTTAAGACAACTTACTCGGCTAAAGATTATGCGAAGTTGTATATCAAGGAGATTGTTAGGCTTCATGGCGTGACAGTATCTATTATATCAGCTCGAGGAGCTCAATTTGTGGCTAACTTTTGGAGGTCTTTTCAGAAAGGTTTAGGCACATATGTGAATCTCAGCACTACATTTCATCCGCAGACTGACGAACAGGCTGAACCTACCATTATGACATTGGAAGATATGCTACGAGCATGTGTTCTAGACTTTAAGGGAAATTGGGATGACTATCTTCTACTCATAGAATTTGCCTACAATAATAGCTACCATTCCAGTAATAAAATGGCCCCATATGAGGCACTATATGGGAGGAGATGTAGATCACCAGTTGGATGGTTTGAAGTCGGTGAAATGGAATTATATGGGCTAGATTTGATTCACCAAGCCATTGAAAATGTGAAAATGATACAGGAACGATTGAGGACAGCACAAAGCAGGCAAAAGTCTTATTTCGATGGTCGACGTCATGATCCAGAGTTTGAGGTTGGTGATTGGCTTTTCATGAGGATCTCACCAATAAAGAGTGTTATGCGTTTTGGGAAGAAAGGTAAGCCGAGTCCAAGGTATATCAGTCCGTATAAAATTCTTCAATGAATTGGACAAGTTTCTTATGAGTTAGAATTGCCATCCGAATTAGAATTTGTCCACCCGGTATTCCATGTATCTATGTTGAGAAAATGTATTGGAGACCCTTCTCGAGTTGTCCCTATCAAAGATGTTCAAGTTACGGAGGATCTATCATATGAAGAAGTTCCAGTCGCTATATTAGATCCACAAGTCCGCAAGCTACGAAAAAAGGATATAGCTTCCGTCAAAGTATTGTGGAGGAACAAGAATATGAAAGAAATGACATGGGAAGCGGAAGAAGAGATGAAGTCTAAATACCCTTACCTATTCAAGAATGATGATAACAAGGATGTTGGTGGAACGCAAGATACATTGTAAAGGTGAAACGGCTTTATGAGGTAAGCAATAACTTGAGAACACTCTTCCTTAATACAAAATGGTGATATGTAAATAATATCCATGTCCATAATGCTTTGTGTAGCCTTGTGAGGCCATACTTTGAGATTCACTGCTTGCAAATTTTGCTAGTGACCATTTTATAGGGGAAAATTGACCAAACATTTCCGCTGGAATCCACGATGATTTGGACTCCGCATAAACCCTTACATTTGAGGACGAATGTTCCTAAGTGGGGGAGGGTGTTACAACCCATATCCACACACGTTAGTTCATGCCATATGTTAGTAAACACAAATCCAAGAAGGAATTATCCTTGAGATGATAAGAAGTTAATCCGATTGATCTTAAGTGATACAATGGTGTATTAACTCGTACTTTTGGGTAAACCCATAGATTCTTAATATACTTAGGAGGTCATGTTTT
Organism: Nicotiana noctiflora; assembly: GCA_032618575.1. Lineage (NCBI taxonomy): Eukaryota > Viridiplantae > Streptophyta > Magnoliopsida > Solanales > Solanaceae > Nicotiana > Nicotiana noctiflora. The sequence continues at coordinate 381,094 of JASVEL010012851.1, forward strand.
AAGGTAACTGAATCATATAATATCCGTATCATATGTCATGAAGTCAAACTGTGCATAACAAGTAAAAGAGTGCATATTTAGGTATATTGTTGAACAACACCACACCTAGGTTATTGGAGGAATCTATAACTGTAGGCGTAAAGACGGGATTAGGAATAACAAAGTCTTGGGTGCAATCTTAAGTGAACTATTCAAATTAAAGCTAGCTAGGGTAGCTCGGGAGAGTGCACTAGCCCAACATTACCCATTTCCACCACATGTATGGCAAGACCAAGCTCCACAAAACGTATATCATACACAGAACACCTACCCTCCTTCCATAACCTACAAGAACCCAAATTGACCCAGCTTCCGACCTGATCCAGAGATGAGAAACAGAGCCCAAACGAAGAAATCATTCCCTTCATTAGGGGAGTCTTATACTAGCCTCTATCATCGTCTGAAAGAGTTTGGGATGCTAAACTTGATTTAACCAAAACTGCCAAACCCACCTCCCAGAAACATTGACCAGTCAGTCAGATGTGAATATTTCTCCGGGGCACCGGGGCACGATACTGAAAAGTGTTGGCACTTGAAATCTGCTATACAGGAGCTCATTGACAGTAGAATGATTGAGGTACAAGCTCCAGAGACTCCAAACATTACTCAGAATCCATTGCTAACTCATCATGAGACACACATGATAGAGTTAGAACAAGAAGAGAGCAGCAGGAAGCCTTCCCAATCGGTAATGATGATAAAGGCCAATGGTAAAGTGAAGAAAGAGGTTGAGAAAGAGAAAGTGACAGCTGAGGTGCCAGTGAAAAACCCGTCAGTGGTTGAAACTTCGAAAATTGTTGTGCCAGGGGCTAAGCCGTTGTTGACAGTGAAAGGAGCGTACATGGAACCAGTGGTTATAAAGTCGGTGGTGCAAATACTAGTGGTTGATACTAAGGCCATACCTTGGAACAACAATAAGGTCATAGTGATGTATAGGGGAAATGAAGTTACAGGGGAGGTCAATGAAACACACGGCCTCACTCGTTCCGGGCAGTGCTTTGTCCCGGAAGAGTTAAGAATAATGAAGGTGGTAAAGGAGAGCCATCTGAAGAAGCCGGTCTCTAAGGAAGAAGCAGAAGAATTTTTGAAGAAGATAAAAGCTCAAGACTACTCGATAGTAGAGCAGCTGAGAAAGATACCTACACAAATCTCATTGCTTTCATTACTAATTCACTCAAAGGAGCACAGGAAGGCGCTGTTAAAAATACTGAATGAAGCACATGTTCCCCGAAAAAATCTCAGTCTGCCATCTTGAGAAGATTACCAACAAAATTTTTGAGTTAAACAAAGTAACATTCTCGGACAATGAATTGCATGTCGAAGGTACTGAACACAACAAGGGACTCTATCTCACCGTCAAAAGAGAAGAATTAGTGGTTACTCGGGTTTTAATAGACAACGGGTCGAGTGCAAACATCTGTCCTCTCTCGAATCTCAGAAAGTTAAAGATTAATCCTGATAGAATTCGGCAGAATAGTGTGAGTGTTCGAGGGTTTGACGGAGGAAGCAAAAATACCTTGGGAGATTTTGTGTTGGAGGTCACCATTGGGCCGGTAGACTTTACCATGGAATTTCAGGTGTTAGACGTCACTATGTCTTATAATCTATTGCTGGGGCGGCCATGGATCCATGCAACCAAGGCCGTACCATCTTCCTTACACCAAATGGTAAAGTTCGAATGGGAACAACAATAAATTACAATGCATGAAGAGGAAGACGTTTGTAATACCATAATGCCTTTCGAGGAAGCGGATGGGGACAAGAGCCCATGGGTGTATCAGGTGACAGACATTGTGGCAGTGAACAAGATAGTCAAAGGAAAGAGCTTGCCAATCCCTACAGTGGCATCTACTGCAGTGATGGTAGCCAAAGAGATGATCAGGAATGGGTTCACACCGGGAAAAGGTTTGGGAATAGCCTTATAGGGAATAACTCAACCTGTCCATCTACCGGTAAACAATAACAACTTTGGCTTGGGCTTTAAACCAACCTACACCGACATCCAAAAAGACAAAAGAACCAAAAAGAAAAGTTGGACCCTCTCGAAACCAGTCCCAAAATTATCCGACACCTTCACTAAGCCTGGTACACAACGACATTTGGTGACTGCTGCGTCAAGGTATGCTGAGATAAGGCTAGATGCGTAACTCCTCGTGAGGTTCGAAATGTTATTTGGGAACGTGAAAATTATGGAGATGGGCGAGGGGGCCAGTAAGATAGATATACAGTTCATAGGGCCCAGTATTGCACTCAATAATTGGGAAGCCACTCCTTTTCCAATCAGGAGGGAGTCTTGGTAGTTAGCTTTCAAAATATATCATCATTTCCCAAAAGCAATTTTATTTTTGTAATCCCTACCCCCCACTAAAATCAAATGTATCCAGTCTTTGTCATCTTTTGAAAAAATATCAATGAAATGGAATTTCTTATTATTTCTTCATTTTCGCCTTATTTTTTATTCATTATTCCTTTCTTCCTTTTGTACAGTTCAATATGCGCTGATTCTGATGATATGTCTTGCATGAAGGATTCCCAGCCCAGTTCTGACAATCGAATTATTATACAAAAAATTGAAAATAAGAGTGAAATAGAATATGAGGACGAGGAAACACTGGAGGAAATAAGTAAAGGCTTGAATCAATATGAGGAAAAACCCAAACCGAACTTAAGTGAGAGAGAATCTATTAATTTTGGGAATAAATATAATGTCCGGGAGACAAAGATCAGTGTACACCTAGAAGCCTCCTTCAAGGAAGAGTTAATAAAGCTGCTGCACGAATACAAAGACAACTTTGCCTGGTTCTATGATGACATGCCTGGACTTAGCACTGATTTGGTAGTACACAAGTTGCCTATTTATCCCTAGTGTCAGCCGGTAAAGCAAAAGTTGAGAAAGTTCAAAATGGACATCAGCGTGAAGAAAAAAGAAGAGGTGAATAAGCAGTTTGATGCAAAGGTCATACGAATTACCAAGTACCCCACCTGGTTAGCAAATGTCGTGCCAGTTGCAAAGAAAGACAGAAAGACTAGGGTGTGTGTGGATTACAGGGACCTCAACAAGGCCAGTCCAAAGGATGACTTTCCATTGCCGAATATCCACATATTAATCGACAATTGTGCCAAGCATGAAATTGGATCTTTTGTAGATTTCTATGCGGGTTATCACCAGATCCTAATGGACAAAGAGGATGCGGAGAAAACAGCTTTTATCACGCCTTGGGGAACATACTGCTATAGAGTGATGCCGTTTGGGTTAAAGAATGTTGGAGCTACTTATATGAGGGCAATGACCACAATGTTCCATGATATGATGCTTCTAGAAATTGAAGTGTATTTGGACGACATCATCATATAGTCCAAGAAGCAACATGATCATGTCAGGGACTTGAGGAAGTTTTTCCAAAGACTCCGAAGGTATAATCTTAAACCCAATCCTGCAAAATGCGCTTTTGGAGTTCCATCAGGGAAGCTATTGGGAATTGTAGAAAGTCGGCGAGGCATTGAACTAGATTTGTCTAAGATAAAAGCCATCCAGAGTTTGCCTCCGCCAAAGAACAAGAAGGAAGTAATGAGCTTACTAGGAAGGCTGAATTATATTAGTCGGTTCATCGCTCAGTTAACATCAACATGTGAGCCTATTTTCAAGTTGTTGAAGAAGGATGCAGCAGTGAAATGGACCGATGAATGTCAGGAAGCCTTCGATAAAATCAAGGAATATTTGGCGAATCTTCCAGTGTTAGTTCCTCCGGAGTCGGGAAGATATTTGATCTTATATTTGATAGTGCTTGATAACTCCTTTGGCTGTGTACTAGGACAGCACGATGAGACTGGCAAGAAAGAGCAAGCTATATATTACATTAGTAAGAAATTCACATCTTACGAGGTAAAATATACTCAGTTAGAGAGAACATGCTGTGCATTAACCTGGGTGGCTCAGAAATTGAAGCACTATTTGTCAGCATATACTACATATCTGATATCACGGTTAGACCCTCTGAAGTATATATTCCAGAAGCCCATGCCTACAGGGAGACTTGCTAACATCATTTATGTAACACGTACGGCAATGAAGGTGCAAGCAGTTGCAGATCATTTGGCAGAAAATCAGTAGATGATGAATATGAGCCACTAAAGACATACTTTCCGGATGAGGAGGCAATGAATGTTGAAGAAATGGAACAAAGTGATAAGCCAGGATGGAAGATGTACTTCGACGGAGCCGTCAACAGTAAAGGAGTTGGTATTGGAGCAGTGCTTATTTCAGAAATGCATCAACACTATCTCGTTACCGCTCAGCTTCGATTTTTCTGTACCAACAATATGGCCGAATATGTGGCGTGTATATTGGGATTGAGGATGGCAATAGATATGGGTGTTCAAGATATTTTGGTCATGGGTGACTCGGATCTTTTGATACATCAAATTCAGGGAGAAATGAGACAAGAGATTTGAAATTGATACCTTATCGGCATTGTCTACATGAATTATCCCAAAGATTCCAATCAATAGAGTTCAAACACATCCCAAGAATGCACAATGAAGTAGCAGATGCTCTAGCCATACTATCCTCTATGTTACATCATCCAGATAAAGCCTATATAGATCCACTCCAAATACAGGTGTATGATCAGAATACTTACTATTTTTCTATGGAAGGAGAGTTAGATGGGGAACCGTGGTATCACGATATGAAGGAATACTTGAAGGCAGGAAAATACCATACCAAGCCACCGGAGATCAGAAGAGAGTTGTAAGACGCTTATCGAATGGCTTTTTCCTCAGTGGAGGAATTATATATAAAAGAACACCAGACTTGGGCTTGCTCAGATGTGTTGATGCGCAACAAGCTGATATGATTATGACTAAGGTGCACGCTGGAGCTTGTAGACCTCATATGAGCGGGTACATCTTAGCAAAGAAGATTTTGAGAGCTGGATATTATTGGCTCACCATGGAGTGAGACTGTATCAGGTGTGTGAAGAAATTCCATCAATGCCAAGTACATGGAGATTTAATCCACTACCCACCTTATGAATGGCATACGATGTCTGCACACTGACCATTTGTAATCTGGGGCATGGATGTTATCGGACCAATAGAGCCTGCAGCTTCTAATGGACACAGATTCATCTTGGTTGCGATTGACTACTTTACTAAGTGGGTGGAGGCAAAGACATTCAAGGCGGTGACAAAGAAAGCCGTGGTGGATTTCGTGCATGAGAATATTATATGCCAATTTGGAATTCCCAAAGTAATTATCACAGATAATGGGGCAAATCTGAATAGTCACCTCATGGCGGAAGCATGTCAGAGATTTAAGATCCTGCATGGTAACTCTACACCTTACAGGCCAAAGGCAAATGGGGCAGTAGAAGCTGCAAATAAGAATATAAAGAAGATCCTTAGGAAAATGGTGGAAGAGTCTAGACAATGGCACGAGAAGTTGCCTTTCGCTTTTATGGGTTATCGCACAACAGTGCACACTTCTATCGGTGCCACACCCTATTTATTGGTGTATGGAACATAGGCTGTTATACCTGCGGAAATCGAGATACCGTCACTTCGAATCATAGCTGAATATGAGATCGATGACGAGGAATGGGTAAAAGCCCGTCTGGAACAATTAAATCTGATTGATGAGAAGAGGTTGGCAGCGGTTTGCCATGGCCAATTATATCAACAAAGAATGGCCAGAGCATATAATAAAAAGGTGCGTCCTCAGAAGTTTGAAGTTGGACAACTTGTATTGAGGCGTATCTTACCACATTGAGCTGAAGCAAATGGCAAATTCGCGCCAAACTGGCAAGGGCCATTTATGGTATCACGAGTGTTGTCCAATGGGGCATTATATTTGACAGACATTGAAGGGAAATGCGTAGAGGCTGCTATCAATTCAGATGCAGTCAAAAGATACTATGTATGATTCCTTTTCAATTGTATAATTGTATTTTGTTGTGATTTTGGAATTGAAATGAAGAAGGCACTTTATTCTCTATCCATACACTTTATCCATTGGCATCCCCTTTGAGCCATGTTCAATATATTCTTTCATACCCCTCTGTCGGAATCGCTTACGATACAAAAGAAAAATGGAATAAGAAAGTAAAAAAAAGAAAAAAAATTCAAGCAAAAGAAAAAGACAAAGAAATCGGGAAAAAAGTCAAAAGAAATTCATGAATTAATGACGTGGTTTGAACTACTTCTGACTTGATCCCGAAAGGGTACGTAGGCAGCCTCACTGAGGTTCAGTCACAATAAAGAAAAATCCAAAAATCCCCCACATGTTGAAACTGGGGCAGAAGTTATGTTTTATAATTCCGACAGTTGTAAATATTTTTAAACCCGCGTAAATGTTGAGCTTTTATACCCTTCTTTCTTAACCCATCCAAAAGCCACGTTACGGTCCAAAGAAAGACCTTCTAATCAATTTCAAGAAAATAACAAATACAATGAGAATAAAGGAAGAACGGGACATTGGACAACATCAGTGATGTAGAAAAACAAAAGACAAAAAGAAAAAATGGAAAATGAAAAAAATGAGAGAGTCTCATCGGTGAAAACCTTAACCGGCACCGTGAGGCGATTATGAGGATGAGAGAAAATAAATAAGAGAGTCTTATTGGTGAAAACCTTTCACGGCACCATAAGGCGATTGCAAGGATTATTTTGGAAAAAGAGAAAAGCAACAAAAATAGGATCGGTTTGGGTTACAAGAAATTTGGAGTCAGAATAATGGATTGAACGAACTGGGTCGGAGTTTAAATACATGGCATGGTCAACAGAATCAGCCAACATACCCAGATAAGTTCTATCACTTCTCCAACACACCTTTTCCCTTTTTTCATTTGTTTCTGCATTTCATTGCTTGCCCTTTGAAAGCTAACTACCAGCTTCTGATGATAAAGAGCTCAAATAACACTGGATCAGAAAAGAAAGAAAAGAAAGGAGTTGAGAAGAAATAAAGAAGTTTGGAAATCCGAGCTGAAAGAAAAGAAAACAAAAAGGTGAAAAACAAGAAACTACAAAGAGAGCTTACGGAAGATAGTCAACTGAAAGACCACACAGCAGAAGGAAAGCAAAAAGAGGAAAAGCAATAAGAGGAAGGAGGGACAGATGCCAGTTGCCAGCAGCTTATAACTAATAAGATTTTGTTTTTATGATTTAGACATGAACAAATCGTCCCTAATCACTTTAAAGTTAATGTGATTAATGTGGAAAGTTAGAAAACATTATAAATAAAGTTCAGCAATAAATGGAGGAATCCGTGGATGAGAATCACTCAATCAAGAAAACACCAAAAACAACGAGGAGGTATCACCTTTTTAAATTCACACCCTAGTTATCAAACTAAGGGAATACTTTTCCGCATTCGCATTTCATGCATCGGGCGCCCACCTGGATAACAAGGGAATACTTTTCTACATTTGCATTTCATGCATCAAGCGCCCACCTGGATAACAAGGGAATGCTTTTTTGCATTCGTATTTCATGCATCAGGCGCCCACCTGGATACAAGGGAATACTTTTCTGCATTCGCATTTCATGCATCAGGCGCCCACCTGGATAACAAGGGAATATTTTTCTGCATTCGTATTTCATGCATCAGGCACCCACCTATATAACAAGGGAATACATTTCTGCATTTTTAATTTCTGTTCAGGTGGGCATTTCTGCATTTTTAATTTCTGTCAGGCGCCCACCTGGAAAATGAGGGAATACATTTCTGCATTTTTAATTTCTGTTCAGGCGCCCACCTATATAACAAGGGAATACATTTCCGCATTTTTAATTTCTGTTCAGGTGCCCACCTGTATAACAAGGGAATACATTTCTGCAATTTTTAATTTCTGTTCAGGCGCCCACCTGTATAACAAGGGAATATATTTCTGCAATTTTTAATTTCTTTTCAGGCTCCCACCTGTATAACAAGGTAATACATTTCTGCAATTTTAAAATCTGCAATTTTAGTTTGTGTTATCTAACATGAGTTACACCGTAACATGAAAACCCCATACTGGGGCAGAAGAAAAGTTTGTTGTTTTTGTTTTGTTTTGAGCAGGTATAAGTTTGAAGGAGAGAAGTACCATCGAAAATAAAAAAAAAAGGGGGCAGCAAGGAAAAGAAAATCAACAAAAAAAGTAAGACAGCCGCACAGAAAATCAAGGAAAAAGAGACAAAGAAGAATAAAGAGACTAGAAGTTAGATAGGAACAATTGTAATTCGTAGAATTATAGCTTAGAATAGCTTCTTCATTTTACATTTTTACCCTCTCTGGTGTAATAAGGAGTAGGTCAGCAAGTCATAACAGTGTCAATGCAACAGTAAGTCTGGTAGTTTTTAACTACCAGACCTTCCCGAACTACACTGACCTGATTCTTTTTTAGCCCAGGATATGTAGGCAACCTCTCACGCAGGGTGCGGTCAAAAAGGTTTTCAAAAATGCTTCTCACGGAATATGCCAGTGGGCAAAAATCTCTCATTATTGCTCACTTGTCTTTACACTCAAACTCTTCATGTTCCCGAGAAAAGAGGGACAGCTGTGAGCACGTGATTTTTGCACTAAGCAATAAATTCCAAAATTAAATTAAATAAATATTTTTTGGTGAAATTACATGTCTTGGTTGAAATTAGATGTATATGTGTGATTGAATAATTTGAGATTAAAACTAGAAACTTAAAGAAAAATAGGTTAAATACATGCATTTTTTGAAATTAAGTAATTAAAAGAAAATCAACAAAAAGAGCATTAATAGTGGAAATTAAGGGAAAATTAGTAGAAAGTTGGCAAAAAAAATTAGAAAATTAGAGGAAGTAGGAAATTGAATAATTTAAATAATACAAAAAGAAAATAATGAAATACAAAAGAAAATTACAACAAAAATAATTAAATACAAGGAAAAATACAAAATACAATAAGATCGGGCTAAGAATCTGAAAATGGCAGCCCAATACAAAGTGGCCCAAAAGAGCCGGTCCAACTAATTTAAATCAAAGCAATCTCAGCCGTCCATTAGACCATATCCAACGCTTGAAACATTAGCTGAAGATAATTGAGTAATTAAATTCAAGATCGAATCCCACCCGTCCAAACATATTGATCTAATGGACGGGGATTTGTCTTTCATTTAAAGAGACGACATCATTTTGGAGCAAGCAATCTTGACCGTTGATCTTGAGTGATCCAATGGCCAAGGACCAGTCTACTTTGGTGGGTATTAAAACCCCGTCTATGAGATGAAACCGGCCATTTGCATACACCCCTAACCCTAGCCACCCTTCTTTTTCTCTCTTCTTCATCTTCTTCAGACTTCACCGACCATGGAGACTGTCCATCTCCACGGAAGTCTCCGGCCAACCTTCAACCCCAAACCCCTCTTTCCTTTCTTATTCATCATAAACCACCACAAAACTCCCATGAAATCATAGAAGACCCCAGTTTCTTGAAACTCCGGTCATTGGAGTTCATCTCCGGTGACAAAATCTTTGAGAACCGCCACCAAATTAACACCAAAGGATCCCCTTTCCTTGATCTATCACCCTATCTAAACTGTTTCCCTCGGATCTTACCCCTTCTTCTCAAATATTCAAAAGAAGGTCGCCAGAACTCTAACTCCGGCGACTCAAAACAAACCACCCCCAAAAATCCTATCTTTTCTTACCTATAACACCTATCCCTAACAAAAAGACTTCAAAGCTGAAGTCTTGGTTGAGAAAAAAGAAAACCAGAAAAAAAGAAAATAAGAAAAAGAGAAGAGAAAACTGGAAAAAGGAAAAGAAGAAAAGAAAAAAGAAAATAAGGGAAGCTCAGGAGTCAAATCACGCGAGCTAAGTCTCCCCTTCCCTTTCTTGCTTGTTTTCTTTGATTTTTGTTGCTGTATTTATTTATTTCTATGTTTCTAGTATATTTTTAGTATGATTAGTCGTATAAACAAGCTACATGATAGATTAGGGTTTCAATTTTTGAAAAACTCTCTGTTGATTCCGCTTCCCTGTTTAAGATCTATTTTTCTTTAATTCATCTTCATGTCTTTCACTTAGATGTTCTGCATGTTTAGATTAATTCGTACCTTCTAAAAACCTCTATTTATTCTGTTTCTTTGCTTAAGGTTTGTCTTTCTTTGATTAGCTCTTCTTCATAACTATTGTATATCTTTGATCTTTGCATCTTTAGATCATGTTATTATCTTTTTTCATTCTGTTTGAGCCATGCTTTCTCCTGAAACTTCTTTATGAGTTTGACCTGTCTGTGCTTGGTCAAGAACATGTTAAGCATAATTAGGGTTTTCAGTAATCCTCTAAGTATAAGGTAGTTCTGACTATATCTGCTTCACGATTAATTGACACATTGTGTTGTGAAATCTGAGTTATAAGTCTTTGATTGAAATTCAACAATATTCAATCTCTTTCACTAAGTTTTGATTAATTGATAAGTGATTCCGATTTCATGGCTATGTGTGCAATTTTGTGAAAATGGCTATGTTTGCAACAGCCTTGTGTTAGGCTGATTACTTTTAATACTTATAATGCCTAGGTAGAATTGTTTATAGCTGTACTAGTGTATAAACTTGTAAGTGGTTAAAATTGAAAACATGTTGCTAAGCAGTCTAAAATAGGTTAAAATTGAAAACCACAAAAAAGAGGTTATAAGTGAATTGAATAACAAAGAGTGGTTAGTTTTGCAATTGACCAACTCTGATAGTCTTGAAATGCTGGCTGAGATTTAAATAGGCCAAGTGTGTAATAAAAGTGGCTTAAGTCTAATAGGTTAGACTTACAAAGTCCCAAATTTACCCATGTTCATTGGTGGCTAGACTTGCAAAGTCTTAGCCAGCCTATGTTCATTAGTGGGCCCCAATTGCAAGGCTAAGTCCAAACTTTGGACTGGCTAAAGTTTCAAATAGGTTAGTTATGAATAATTAAGCAGGCTAGTCCTGCAAACTAGTTTCAATAACAGAAAATGAAATAAAAATGGCTAAAATAGAAATGGATTTAAGTCTAATCTGGCCAAGTCTTAAATATTAGTATAAATGCTGGCCAACAGTTAAAATAAGAGCTGAACATAGGGAAACCTGACCTGGATAGGTGGGGTAATTAACAAATGCCCTTAAGGGCATGTAGGGAATAGGAAGTGGCAAAGGTTTGGATTTAATAGACCCTATAGGGATACATAAGACATTTAGGCTCCTGATTTCTGCAATTTTGCATAAAATTAAGGACATATTGGTCCTAAAGAAAAGGTAACTTAGTAAATAACACTAATAAGTAGGGGCACACTAGTAAAAGCCCAAAAAGGAATCAAATAGAACCTTCCAGCACATGCTGGAAGGCATCTTATAACACAAAATGGGACTAAAGTGTAGGATTTGGTAAACAAGAAGGGGAGGCGACTAGAATTTTTTTCTATCTTTTCCCCCCAAAAATTTCACCACTTCCCTCCTATAAATACCCCCATTTAGAACCTGTTTAAGGGCTGGATTTTCAATAGAGAAATTCAGAGATATACATATAGATACATAGAGTAAAATTGGCTGGATTTTGGAAATCAAAATTTTCAGAAAACACTCTACACTAAATCGCAGATAGTTGCCTGGGTTTTATAGTTGAAATTCATATTTGAAGTTGTTTGGGATTTCTGTTTGTTCGCTGGTTTTCTATTGTTGTCATCTTCATTTGTTCGTTAGGGATTCATTTTAGCCACTATTGCATTATCTGTGTGATTCTAACTGCGGTGCCTATTTCACCTCCCTGAGAACTCATTGAATCTCTTTCCTGAATCAGGTAGACGTCCTTGTCCAGGCTATGTAAATTTGAAGCTATGTTGAAATGAAGTCTCAAGTTTAAAGCATTTCACTACTTTTACATTTCTATTTCTGTTAGCTGTTTAGTTAGTTTGAATTTGTAATTCATTAGGATATCGTGTGTATATGTAGAAGCTCGAACAGAATAATGTAATAAGTAGTAAGTAGTGGTAATGTAGTTATAGTAGCTAAAGTCACCTAGTTAAAATAGGGTAAAACCATAAAATAAGACCAATTAATTTTGAAATAAGTCTAATAGAACTAAACTCATAAACAATGATTTAAATCAACTTATATAGATAGTTTAATTTTGTATTTGATATCTAGATTTAAATAAGTTTAAAAACAGCAACAACAAGATGAAGTAATAGTCTAATTAAGACTAATTTTGCAATATTAAATGAACTAGACTCACAGTAAACTCAGTGATGAAATATAACTATACATCTGCGAATGAGTCGTCTTAGTTTAAGTAGTTGAATACTTAGTTTAAGTAATTGAAGCATTTAGTTTAATCGTGTTTTACATAGTTAAATAATCTCCTATCATTTAGTTAAAAACAACTCAGTATGAATTAGTATTGGAAAACAAAGTAAAAATAGTTTGTTAATTAAGTTTTATGCAAATTAGACTATTATGATTCAGAATTAATATTGTTAGCTCTGTACACTACTTCTCTCTTAATAAATAAAAATATAATTTGAATTCGTTTCCTTTTGATTCCAAATACATGTTCATGTTGTGAGTTTTCACTTTCTGTTTTTCATTATCACTGCTCGTTCTGGTCTGGGCCTAATGTATGACGCATGCCTGGACTATATTCAAACACCAATTGGGCCTCTGAATGAAAGCCCTAATGTGGTCTGGGTTATTAAGACCCAGATGCACATAGCAATTCACTTAGTCCAAGTCCGGTTCCAGGCCTGTGTAAATATGATAAGGACTGGATTCCGTTTCCAGAAATACAAAATGATTGAACTGATTAAGGAAAAAACAAGGATAGAAAATATAGTCACACATTAAGTATGGACTTTAAAAAATACATGGGACGAGCCTCACATGGTAACAAAATACAGTGGGGCCCCTTTATAAGTAATTGATAAAGTATATAATAGATTTGGGAAGGTTGATAGAAAATTCCACAACCTTTCCTAAAGATTTATAGCCGTTAGATGCTTATTAGGCAAGATTTAATAAATATACCTTCCTTAATACGAGTGTGCACTTGGTGCGACTCAAATCACAAATCCCGGTGAAGCCGAAATGTATTAAAAGTCACAGGCGTACTGGTTGCGGTGTGACTCGAAATACGTTTTTGCGACGTCGCAATTCATAAAAAATATTAAAGTTGTAAACATGTACATATTGTTAAAAAGCAAATAATAAGTCATATAAAATTGAGAACGACAGTTCAAGCGACCGTGCTAAAACCACGGAATCCGGGAGTGCCTAACACCTTCTCCCGGGTTAACAAAATTCCTTATGCGGGTTTCTAGTTTCACGGACTGTAATACAGAGTCAACTTCCTCGGATTCGGGATTAACCGGTGATATGGGACACCATTATCTTCCCAAGTGGCGATTCTAAAAAATTAAATAAAATCCCGGACCGATTGTCCTTTATTTGGAAAAACTCCTTCCTCTTTGTTATTATATCCTTCTCGGGTATTTTAACATTGAGGTATACTCTACATCACTTTTGAAAAAGCCGAAGGGTAGTAAAACGGGAGGTGTGACAATATTGACTACGACCATTGTTTGGACGTGAATCAGGCACGACCAAGTCCAAGACGAGTATGGCCGTCATTCGTAAGGAGCATTCTTTGGGCAGATAGGAGCCAATGAAGACCTCTTGCCCATTGCGTCTACCGAATTCGAGAGTCTGAGCATACTAGTCATGGACCAAGCCATTGCAAAGCGAAGCAAGGACAACTTGGGACACAACTTTAGCTTTTGGTTCACCCAGCCGATTGTGCTTGATAATGCCTTGTCATTAGGTATGCAACCCAAAAAATCGACCCCGAACAAGGGTAATATGTGCTTGTGCCATAAGACGTCGATGCACAAGCAGGGATCCAACCTAGCCACACAAACCGAACACCACTCATGTGTTGTATGTATACTTGCCTCACCGATACAAGCCAACAATAGCCCTAACACGCAACGCACAGCCATATGTTATTGCCGAGGCTAATGTTGCAAATCCAAGACAAGCCCCGCAAAGCACGAATAGGGGGTTGAAGCAATGCCAGACACAACCCGCAACAACCGATGGCAATTGGCAATTTACTGAGCTTTGCCCCATGTGCCCGACACCTTTCGGTGCTACTTGCATGATGCGTTGCTGTTGCATTGCATAAAGCCACCAGCCGTCACGATCAGTGTCACCTCCCGTTGTTATGCCAGACACAACCCACAACAACCGATGGCAATCAGCAACTTAGTAAGTTTTGCCCTATGCACTTTGCCACATGCAGTGCTACTTGCACGTAGCTTTGCCATTTCATTGCTAAAAGCCATCAGCCGCCACGAGCGTTATCACCTCCCGATGTTAGACACATCCAGCAACAACTGATTGCCATAGGCAAATTACTCAGCTTTGCCCCATGTGCACAACACCTTTCGGCGCTACTTGCATGATGCATTCTCGTTAGATTGCAATAAGCCATCAGCCATCACGAGAGATGTCGCCTCCCGATGTTAGACAAAACCATAAACAATCGATGGAAATCAGTAATTTACTGAGCTTTTCCCCACGCACTTTTCCCCTTGCGGTACTAATTGCACGATGCGTTGTCGTTCCATTGCTGAAAGCCACCAACTGCCACGAGCGATGTCGTCTCTCGATGTTATGCTAGACACAACCAGCAACAACCAATGGCAATCGGCAACTTAGTAAACTTCGCCCCTTGCACTTTGCCCCTTGCGGTGCTACTTGCACGTTGGTTTGCCGTTCCATTGCTAAAAGCCATCAGCTGCCATGAGCGTTGTCGCCTCCCGATGTTGCCCGCAACAACCGATGGCAATCGGCAACTTAGTAAGCTTCGCCCCATGCACTTCGCCCCTTGCGGTGCTACTTGCATGTTGCTTTGCCGTTCGATTGCTAAAATCCATCAGCCACCACAAGCGTTTTCACCTCCCGATGTTAGACACAACCAGCAACAACCGATGGCAATCAGCAACTTTGTAAGTTTCACCCCATGCACATTACCCCTTGCGGTGCTACTAGCATGTCGCTTTTCCATTCCATTGCTAAAAGCCATCAGCCTCCACGAGCATTGTCACCTCCTGATGTTGCCTGCAACAACCAATAGCAATCGAAAACTTAGTAAGCTTCGCCTCATGCACTTTGCCCCTTGTGGAGCTACTTGCACGTTGCTTTGCTATTCCATTGCTAAAAGCAATCAGCCACCATGAGCGTTGTCGCCTCCCCATGTTAGACACAACCAGCAACAACCGATGTCAATCAACAACATAGTAAGCTTCGCCTCATGCACATCACCCCTTGCGATGCTACTTACATGTTGCTTTGCCATTCCATTGTTAAAAGCCATCAGCCGCTATGAGCGTTGTCGCCTCCCGATGTTAGACACAACCAACAACAATCGATGGAAATCGGCAACATAGTAAGCTTTGACCCATGCACTTTGCCCCTTGCGGTGCTACTAGCACGTTGCTTTGCCATTCCATTGCTAAAAGCCATCAGCCGCCACGAGCGTTGTCGCTTCCCAATATTGCCCGCAACAACCGATGGCAATCGACATCTACTGAGCTTCACAACATGCGCACGGTGTGTTGCGGTGGTACATGCACGACGCTTCGCTGTTCATTGTCTAAAGCCATCAGCTTCCACGAGCGATGCTAGACACGACCAGCAACAATCGATGCCAATCGTAAACTTAGTAAGATTCGCCCCATGCACTTTGCCCCTTTCGATGCTAATTGCATGTTGCTTTGTTGTTGCATTGCTAAAAGATATCAGCCGTCACAAGCGATGTCTCCATTGGTTGTTTCCCGCAACAACGGATAGCAATCGACATCTATTGAGCTTCGCCCAATGCGCATAGAGCCTTATGGCGCTACTTGCACGATGCTTTGTCGTTTGTTGTAAAAAGCCATCATCCGTCAAGGGCGATGGTGGGGGGGTTATAGACATAGCCCACAACAACCGATAGCAATTAGCAACTTAGTAAGCTTCACCCCATGCACTTCGCCTCTTGTGGTGCTACTAGTACGTTGCTTTGTTGTTCCATTGCTAAAATCCATCAGCCGCCACAAGTGATGTAATGCCAAACACAACCCGCTTACAAGGAATTCCTCATTGATGACCAACAATTGGAATGACCTACCCCATCATGATGAAATTTCAAAGATTACCCGGGTCTGTCGAACAATTCTATAAACTCGTTAAATACACCAGTGTAGCACGCGTGCAGCCCAGAACATCTAAGGGCATCACCGACCTATTATTGCCTCAAACTTCCGCAGCCTAAAAGGCCGTAGTCCCTCTAAGAAGCTGGCTGCAAAGGGATACCTCTAAATAGCTAGTTAGAAGGCTCAGGTCTCGTTCGTTAACAGATTTAACCAAATAAATCACTCCACCAACTATGAACGGCCATGCACCACCACCCATAGATTCAAGAAAAAGCTCTTAGTATGTTAATCCTTACTATGTCTGGACCTGGTAAGTTTCCCCGTATTGAGTCAAATTAAGCCGCAGGCTCCACTCCTGGTGGTGCCCTTCTGTCAATTCCTTTTAGTTTCAGCCTTGCAACCATACTCCACTGGGAACCCAAAAACTTTGATTTATCATAAGCTGCTGGTGGAGTCCTAAAAGCAACATCCGCCGATCCCTGGTCGGCATCATTTATGGTTGAGACTATGATGGTACCTGATCATCTTCGAGCCCCCAACTTTCATTCTTAATTAATGAAACCATCATTGGAAAATGCTTTCGCAGTTGTTCGTCTTTCATAAATACAAGAGTTTTACCTCTGACTATGAAATATGAATGTCCCTGACTGTCCCTGTTAATCATTACTCCGATCCTGAAGACCAATGTAATAGGATCGAAATCCTATAATATTATCCCATGCTAATGTATACAGAGCGTAGGCTTGTTTTGAACACTCTAATTTTTGCAAAGTAACAGTGGCGGAGGCACGACCCGGCCAATTAAGACCAGGAGCGCATAGCCGGTAGAAGGGACGAGATGACCGATCCACACCTAAAGCGGACCGTCCAGCTCATCCCAAAGTCCAACTATGAGCTTTTTTACTATAACAACTTAAATATACACTATTGGATCTGGAATTACCGCGGCTGCTGGCGCCAGACTTTCCCTCTAATGGATCCTCGTTAAGGGATTTAGATTGTATTCATTCCAATTACCAGACTCATAGAGCCCGGTATTGTTACTTATTGTCACTACCTCCCCGTGTCAGGATTTGGTAATTTGCGCGCCTGCTGCATTCCTTGGATGTGGTAGCCATTTTTCAGGCTCCCTCTCTGAAATCAAACCCTAATTCTCCATCACCCATCACCACCATGGTGGGCCACTATCCTATCATCGAAAGTTGATAGGGAAGAAATTTGAATGATGCGTCGCCAGCACGATGGCCGTGCGATCCGTCGAGTTATCATGAATCATCACACCAATAGGCAAAGCCCGCATCGACCTTTAATCTAATAAATACATCCCTTCCTAAAGTCGATGTTAGTTGCACGTATTAGCTCTAGAATTACTATGGTAATCTGAGTAGTAGATACCATCAAACAAACTATAACTGATTTAATGAGCCATTCGCAGTTTCACAGTCTGAATTTGTTCATACTTACACATGCATGGCTTAATCTTTGAGACAAGCGTATGACTACTGGAAGGATCAACCAAGTAGCATTCCTCATTGACGCCGGCGTCGCATGAGCATGGCTGAACCAAAGGGCACGACCAAGTCCATGACGAGCACAACCGTCTTTCATAAGGAGCATTCTTTTGGCAGATAGGAGCCATGAAGACCCCGTGCCCATTGCGTTTACCAAATCCGAGAGTTCGAACATACTACTCATGGACCAAACCATCGCAAGGCGAAGCAAGGACAACTTGGGACACAACTGCAGCTTTTTGTTCACCCAGCACGTCGAACATTGGGGCGAAAGGCAATCGATTGAGCTTCATAATGCCTTGGCATTAGGTATGCAACACAAAAAACTGACCCCGAACAAGCCTAATTTGCGCTTGTGCCATGACTGAGATGGTATGCAGGCTAAGACGTCGCTGCTCACGCAGGGATCCAACCTAGCCACACAAGTCGAACACCACTCATGTGCCACACGTACACTTGCCTCGTCGATAAAGGCCAACAACAGCCCCAACAAGTGATGCGCAGCCATGTTTTGTTGCTGATGCTAACGTTGCAAGGCCAAGACAAGCCCCGCAAAGCACGAATAGGGGGTTGAAGCAATGCCAGACACAACCCGCAACAACTGATGGCAATCGGCAATTTACTGAGCTTTGTCCCATATGCACGGCACCTTTCGGTGCTACTTGCATGATGTGTTGCCATTGCATTGCAAAAAGCCATCAACCGTCACGAGTGATGTCGCCTCCCAATGTTATGCCAGACATATCCCGCAATAGTTGATGGCAATTGGCAACTTAGTAAGCTTCGCCACATGCACTTTTCCCCTTCTGGTGCTACTTGCACGTTACTTTTCGGTTTCAATGCTAAAAGCCATTAGCCGCCACGAGCGTTGTTGCCTCCCAATGTTACACAAAACCAGAAACAAACGATGGCAATCGGCACTTTACTAAGCTTTGCCCCATGTGCACAGTACCTTTTGGTGCTACTAGCACGATGCATTGTCGTTCCATTTAAAAAGCCATCAGCCGTCATGAGTGATGTCGCCTCCCGATGTTAGACACAACCAGCAACAACTGACGGTAATCGGTAATTTACTAAGCTTTGCCCCATGCACTTTTCCCCATGCGGTGCTAATTGCATGATGTGTTGCTGTTCCATTGCTAAAAGCCATCAGCCACCACGAGCGATGTTGCCTCCCGATGTTATGCCAAACACAACTAGCAAGAACCGATGGCAATCGGCAAATTAGTAAGCTTCGCCCCATGCGCTTCGCCCCTTGCTGTGCTACTTGCATGTTGCTTTGCCGTTCTATTGCTAAAAGCCATCAGCCGCCACGAGTGTTGTCGCATCCCGATGTTGCCCGCAACAACCGATGGCAATTGGAAACTTAGTAAGCTTTGCCCCATGCACTTCGCCCCTTACGGTTATACTTGCACGTTACTTTGTCATTCCATTTCTAAAAGCCATCAGCTGCCACGAGTGTTGTCGCCTCCCGATGTGAGATACAACCAGCAACAACTGATAAAAATCGGCAACTTAGTAAGCTTCGCCCCATGCACTTTGCCCCTTCCGGTGCTACTAGCATGTTGCTTTGCCGTTCTATTGCTAAAAGCCATTAGCCGTCACGAGCATTGTCCCCTCCCGATGTTGCCCGCAACAACCTATGGCAATCGACAACTTAGTAAGCTTCGCCCCATGCACTTCGGCCCTTGCGGTGCTACTTGCATATTGCTTTGCTGTTCCATTGCAAAAAGCCATCAGCCGCCACGAGCATTGTCGCCTCCCAATGTTAGACACAAGCAGCAACAACCGATGGCAATCAACAACTTAGTGAGCTTCACCCCATCCACTTTTCCCCTTGCGATTTTACTAGAACGTTGCTTTGTCATTCCATTGCTAAAAGCCATCAGCCGCCCAGAGCGTTATCGCCTCCTGATGTTGCCGGCAACAACCGATGGCAATCGACAACTTAGTAAGCTTCGCCCCATGCACTTCGCCCCTTACGGTGCTACTTGCACTTTTCTTTGTCGTTCCATTGCTAAAAGCCATAGGCATCACGAGCATTGTTGCCTCCCGGTGTTAGACACAACCAGCAACAACCGATGGCAATCGGCAACTTAGTAAGCTTTGCCCCATGCACTTCGCCCCTTGTGGTACTTGTCACACCTCCTTTTGGCGCGGGCCCGCAAGGGCGCGATGGAGTTTTTTTCAATTAAAGGACAATCGAAACGGGATTTATTTAATTAATTCGGAGTCGCCACTTGGGAGATTTATGGTGTCCCAAGTCACCGGTTGAATCCCGAATCGAGGAAAAGAATGACTCTGTTTAACAGTCCGCGAAACTAGAAACCTGGATAAGGAATTCTGTTAACCCGGGAGAAGGTGTTAGGCATTCCCGGATTCCGTGGTTTTAGCATGGTCGCTCAACTGCAATTTTTGTTTTTATCTGATTTCTTTATATATTTTTATTTATGTGCCTTTATATTCCGCTTTTTAATTTTTGGATGAATTGCAACGTCACGAAAATACATTTCGAGTCACACCGCAACCAGTACGCCTGCGACTTTAATATATTTCAGTTTCGCCGAGAGTAAGATTTGGGTCACATAAATGCGCACCGTATTTAAGAAGGTAGAATTATTAACACGCGCTTAAAGAGTTTAACGCATTATTATTTGGGGAAGACCGTGCAATTCGCTAAGCGGCCAATCCCGAAGTCTATGTATTTTTAATATATACATTCATGAGGGCCACGCAGTTTATTCGCTTTATTTGGCGTAGGCTCATCTCATTTTTATTTAAAGGCCGACCTAAAATGACTACGATTTTTCTATTCAATATTTATCTCAAAAAGTGGCTAATTAATTTGTATCTATAAATCTAGACGTCAAATTCAAGTCCGAATTCAAACAAAAGGGAAGGCCCTTTTAGCTTCAACCCGCTATCTAATTCGAAGGCCTAAATTTCATATTGCAAATTAATTATCATATACCTACTATAATTTTTAAAGGGTTTCACTTAACTAAAACAAACTACGGATATTAATTTTTACTATTTTTAAGGTTCATTGTAAAGTCCCAGATTATTTTGATTGTGATTAAATCAGCGTCTAATTTTATGGATAAATACGAAAATCTGGCTAACAAATTCAAGTTATGGTCTATGATTTTATACTAATTACACCGGCATGAATTCATTTTTATTTAACATGCTTGTTTAAGCCAAATATGTTATGTAACTATCCAACATAAAAAAATGAGAGACTTTAACTAGAATGTAACGTATTAACTAATTCTGATACCTTCAGTGACTTAGTATGCTGTATGGCACTTGAATTCTATATTAAAGTTCACAAATAACAGATAACACACTGCTTTCCATTTTTTTCAAATTTGTTAAACCATGAGTTAATCCATTAAATCTAAGTTTTTTTCAACGACATTCATACCTTCTACTTTAATATAGAGTGTAATGCTAGTAATACAATTTCAGAACTGTCTATTAATCGTAAGGAACCAAACCATACTAGAACGAAGCTATCAACACAAAATGCAACGAAACAAAATCGAATCCAGTTTAAACATGTCTAGTCCTTACAATATCATAAAGTTTAAATTGCCTAGATCTCAATTAGTAATAAGGCATAACTTAACATTTGACACTAAGCACAAACAGCTTCGGAAAGGTATCATTCCTTCAATATTTTGAATACAATCAACGATTTAGTTCTTCACATATATCTTGAGGTTGAAGATTACCTGGGATTTAAAGAAAAGAGAAGTAAGGAAGCATTATATAGCAGCAACAAACAGCAGCTACAACAACAGCCTTAACAACAACAGACCAACAGCAACAGCTTTAACAACAACAGACCAACAACAACAACAACCTTCACAACCAACAGCAGCAACAACAACCACCACAAACACAGACCAAACAACAACAGAAGCAGTAACAATCAGGACAAACAACACAGTAGCAACAACAACCTCGACAACAAACAACAACCACCACAATCCAATGAAACAGTAACCAGAGATCCAATGACAAACCAAGAAGAATCCAAACTCTCACTGTCTATTTTTTCTAAAGTTTCTCCCTAATGTTTCAAAACTCTCCTATATGTATGTTTCTTTGAATACCATATTGAATCTACAGAAGACTTCTAATGACAGACTTGTAAAGTATCAGAAATCAAAAGGAAAAGAACACTAAGTTCAATGGAACAGTAGTTGTTTTCAATCTCTTTATTACTGTTTTTCCCAGAATACCTCTCCTCTCTCTGTATCACTGTATTGCTCTAAGGTTTTTTGTATATCTCCAATCTCTGTCTCTATCTCTTTTGGAATCCTATACTTATAGTTTTTGAATTCCCTCCTGAATGAATGCTCCTCACTAAACTAATACCCCTTGCCCATTATATTCTCTGCCTAGCCCTGCCACTGGTTTTAACACTACCATATGTCTGAGTATGGAGCTTTTCTGTTAAAAATTCCCTAAGTGCACAGCCTAGGTGGATACCTGCTGTCCAGCAGGTTCCACTGACCCAAGGCATGTGCACTACACTGTTGATTTCCTAAAGCTTCTATCAGCTATAACAAACAACAACTACTAATTCAAATACACAGACCCGAACAAACAGTCATAAAGTTCAATTTAGACAAAACGAGCCACTGCTCGAGATTTCACACAAACAAACTCTACGAGATTAGACGACGCATTCAATTAACTATAACATGTAACATGGATAACAAATTAACCGATAAAACAGTGATTCTAAAAATCTCGGCAAAAATGAAACTAAGTATTCGACGACGCTAATCGAAGCGAATACGCATTTGACCATATACATAATCAAACAAACAATATAGACGAGTAATTGACCAAATAAAAGGTCTTTGAGAAGAAGTGAAAACAGGGGCGGCCAAGAAAGAAAATGAGAAGAATTCAAGAGTTAAATTAAACAAATATACAAAACAAACAAATACCTAATCGAAATAAACAGGACGGAAGAAATTACCTCAAAAGAAATCGACATCGGACGGACCCGGCCCCAAAGGATTCGAATTTTTCGCATTTTGAAGTTAAACGTATTTTAATTGAAATGTTTTCAAATGGAAACACTTCAATTAAAATCCATTAGCTTCAATTACTGTTACTTGGACCAAAAGCCCTAATTCTCGAATTCTAGGGTTCTTGAGAGGGGATTTGGGGTTCGAACATTTCTAGCCGGATTTGAACCAAACCAAGTTTGGTTCGGTTACGAGGAAGGTCCGGATAGCAATTGGTACGAGTTTGGGGTCAATCGGAGTTGGTTCGATTTTAACTCGAATCTTCAAATGAAGATTCGAGCATTTCCTGATTGATTCGAGATTAGGGATTGCCAGATTCTGTAGAAGAGGTTGAGGTGGTCGTGTGGTGTTATTTTGGTGGCCGGCGGCGTTGCGGCCGCCGGGTTTCAGGCGGTAGAAAGGGAGGGCGGCGCTAGGGTTTAGTTTTGTTTGGTTTGTCTCTCAGAGACGATTGGGGAGGGGTGATGGGAGAAAGAAACGGATCAACGGGTTTGGGGGGGTGTTAGGTTATTAAAATGATACAATTAATCACGGCCGTTGGATGATAAGGATCCAACGGCTCAGATCAATCTCTCCAATTTAAAACGGCGTCGTTTGGTTTGGTGAATGGCGGGTTAAGATGGGTCCGGGTATGGTATAAACGGAAATGGGTAAGGAAACATATGATCTTGGCCGTTGGATTGATTAATCCAACGGTTCAGATCAACCGTTACACAAAATAATGCCTGGTGGGGATTTGGGTTGGGAGACTTGTTTGGACCGGCTGGGCTGGGGCGTTTTTGCGTTTGGGCCACTTAAGGGTTATGGATTTTAGCCCAATTTGTCCCATTTATTAAGTAGGGTATTGTATTTTCCTTTGTATTCTTGGTATTTTATTGTATTTCGATTTTGTTTTTTTTTTTTTTTTTTGTATTTTTTATATTTTCCCTACTTTGTAGTTATTTGGAATTAATTAAAACTAAACTAATTACCTTCTTTTTTTTTGGAAATTTTCAATTTAAAAAGCTAACTAATTTTTTATTTTTCCTTTAATTGATAAAAAATGAATTAATTTCCTAAAGATGCAATTTTTTGTATTTTCATTTATCACACGCAAATAACACGCAAACAACTAACCCAAAATTTAGAAAAACAAGGAAAAATCATTTATTTTGAATTTTATAGTAATGACTCATGTGTAAGGTAAAAATCACGTGCTCACAGCTGCCCCTCTTTGCTCGGGAACACGAAGAGTTTCAGTGCAAAGATAAGTGAGTAACTATGAACGATTTTTTACCCGTTTGATTACTCCATTGTGAAGCATTTTGAAAAGCTTTGACCGCACCCTGCTTCAGAGGTTGCCTACATATCCTGGGCTAAACAGGAATCAGGTCAATGTAGTTTGGGAAGTTTTGGTAGCTGGGTCTACCATGACTGCTGTGATCTTGCAGTTACTCGTGCTAAACAAAAAATAAGAAGCTAGACTAAGTTACAGCATTGCGAAATCTTATCTATCTCTTCATCTTGACTTTCCCATGTTCTTTGCTATTCTGTCGGACTTGATGTTCCTTCTGATGCTTCTTTTCTTCCGACAATTGTTATTTCGGCCTATCTTGATTGCCGAACTCCGACCATTGGTCCCTTCCTTGTGATCTTCGAACTATTCTGCTTCGAAGTCTGAATCTATCTTTCTGATCCTTGTTGTCTTCCTTCCGATTATGAACTTGGATTCATGCCGGGGATTTCCGTTATACTCTACCGCTTTCCTCAACCAACTTCGAAAGTAAATCGCCGCTCCATTCTTCCGGCGGGCTCCCTGACTTCAACTACGACTTTAAAAATAAATCGCCACTCCATTCTTCAGGCGGGTTCCTGACTTCAACAACATCTTATGAAATAAATCGCCATTCCTCTCTTCAGGCGGGTTCCCTGACTTAAACTACAACTTCAGAACTAGATCGCCTTCCTTTGCGTCTTGTACCATTTTATTCTTGCTGCATCGACTCTTGAACCATCATTTCCCCTAAATTTCCTTGTTTCGAAATTGCGTTCTTCCTGGGTCGTGTTGCTTTCCCTCCTGACTGTTGGGGATATCTTTAGAACTATTTACTTGCCGGCTGAGGATAATGATGCTGGGAATATTTTCCTTCATTCCCTCATTTCCTTTGACTCATGCGCTTGAATTTGCGTTGGGATCTCTTGTTGTAACCCTCTGCTTTATGGTGGGTTACTGGTTTCAAGACCTGCAATGTAAAGACTGAAGACTTGCCTTTTGTTATACAGGTAGGCGCCTGCTTTTAGTAGCAATTTTTGAATTTAAAATGCATGCTAGCAATAATTTACAAAATATGCAAAATAAAACAAACGTAAAATATCCTATTCGAGGGCGGATAGACCCATCGTATCCTATTCGAGGGCGAATACTCCCATTGTATCCTATTCGAGGGAGAATACTCCCATTGTATCCTATTCGAGGGCGAATACGCCCATTGTATCCTATTCGAGGGCGAATACTCCCATTGCATCCTATTCGAGGGCGAATACTCCCGTTGTATCCTATTCGAGGGCGACTACTCCCATTGTATCCTATTCGAGGGCGAATACTCCCATTGTATCCTATTCGAGGGCGAATACTCCCATCGTATTCTATTCGAGGGCGAATACTCCCATCGTATTCTATTCGAGGGCGAATACTCCCATCGTATTCTATTCGAGGGCGAATACTCCCATCGTATTCTATTCGAGGGCGAATACTCCCATTGTATCCTATTCGAGGGCGAATACTCCCATTGTATCCTATTCGAGGGCGAATACTCCCATTGTATCCTATTCGAGGGCGAATACTCCCATTGTATCCTATTCGAGGGCGAATACTCCCATTGTATCCTATTCGAGGGCGAATACTCCCATTGTATCCTATTCGAGGGCGAATACTCCCATCGTATTCTATTCGAGGGCGAATACTCCCATTGTATCCTATTCGAGGGCGAATACTCCCATTGTATCCTATTCGAGGGCGAATACTCCCATCGTATTCTATTCGAGGGCGAATACTCCCATCGTATTCTATTCGAGGGCGAATACTCCCATTGTATCCTATTCGAGGGCGAATACTCCCATCGTATTCTATTCGAGGGCGAATACTCCCATGGTATCCTATTCGAGGGCGAATACTCCCATTGTATCCTATTCGAGGGCGAATACTCCCATTGTATCCTATTCGAGGGCGAATACTCCCATTGTATCCTATTCGAGGGCGAATACTCCCGTTGTATCCTATTCGAGGGCGAATACTCCCGTTGTATCCTATTCGAGGGCGAATACTCCCGTTGTATCCTATTCGAGGGCGAATACTCCCGTTGTATCCTATTCGAGGGCGAATACTCCCGTTGTATCCTATTCGAGGGCGAATACTCCCATTGTATCCTATTCGAGGGCGAATACTCCCATTGTATCCTATTCGAGGGCGAATACTCCCATTGTATCCTCTTCGAGGACGAATACTCCTATTGTATCCTATTCAAGGGCGAATACTCCCATTGTATCCTATTCGAGGGCCAGTACTCCCATCGTATTCTATTCGAGGGCGAATACTCCCATCGTATTCTATTCGAGGGCGAATACTCCCATCGTATTCTATTCGAGGGCGAATATTCTCATTGTATCCTATTCGAGGGCGAATACTCCCGTTGTATCCTATTCGAGGGCGAATACTCCCATTGTATCTTATTCGAGGGCGAATACTCCCATTGTATCCTATTCGAGGGCGAATACTCTCATCGTATTCTATTCGAGGGCGAATACCCCCATTGTATCCTATTCGAGGGCGAATACTCCCATTGTATCCTATTCGAGGGCGAATACCCCCATCGTATCCTATTCGAGTGCGAATACTCCCATCGTATTCTATTCGAGGGCGAATACTCCCATCGTATTCTATTCGAGGGCGAATACTCCCATTGTATCCTATTCGAGGGCGAATACTCCCATTGTATCCTATTCGAGGGCGAATACTCCCATTGTATCCTATTCGAGGGCGAATACTCCCATTGTATCCTATTCGAGGGCGAATACTCCCATCGTATTCTATTCGAGGGCGAATACTCCCATTGTATCCTATTCGAGAGCGAATACTCCCATCGTATTCTTTTCGAGGGCGAATAATCCCATCGTATTCTATTCGAGGGCAAATACTCCCATTGTATCCTATTCGAGGGTGAATACTCCCATCGTATTCTATTCGAGGGCGAATACTCCCATCGTATTCTATTCGAGGGCGAATACTCCCATTGTATCCTATTCGAGGGCGAATACTCCCATTGTATCCTATTCGAGGGCGAATACTCCCATTGTATCCTATTCGAGGGCGAATACTCCCATTGTATCCTATTCGAGGGCGAATACTCCCATTGTATCCTATTCGAGGGCGAATACTCCCATCGTATTCTATTCGAGGGCGAATACTCCCATTGTATCCTATTCGAGGGCGGATACACCCATTGTATTCTATTCGAGGGCGAATACTCCCATTGTATTCATGTATGAAAGTGAACAAACCTGAGACGTCCTGTTCGAAGGTGGACAGACCTGAAACATCCTATTTGAAGGTGGACAAACCTGACATGTCATCTTGAATTGCCTTCCTCGTTTCTCCGAGAAAATTTTCAACAATGGCAGAAAATTTTCTGCCCCAGTATTGGTGTTCTTCCTTGTGGCATGACTTTCTGCTGTCAATAGCACTTTCTTTCCCTGTTTCAAATCAAAGAAAATTTGTTAGTTCAAAACATTGTGAGCGGTTGTGCCGCTCCTGTGTGGTGGTTTTTCCCTTTTCTCCTTTCCCTCGCTCGGGGTTCCCAAAACTTGTTGGGGAATGATTTCATATGCTGGAGATGATATTCCTGCTGGGGATAGATTTTTCCATTTATCCCTTCCCTGTTCTGTGTTTCTCAACTTGCTGGGGGTTATTTTGTTGAAGATGGGATTTCCTTGCTTCCTTTGCCACTCCGTGTTGTCCGACCGCCTCGGAACTTGCTGAAGATAGCATTGCTGGAGGATACTGATCTCCTCAAAATTGGTGTTTCACTCTTCTTGAAGGCTGTTGAGGACGACACTGGTTCGAAGACCATTTCCCTTAAGACTTTCCTTCTTCCCCCAGTGGGTATTGACTTCCGGAAAATTTTCAAACTGAAAAGAAAATTTTCTGCCCCAGTTTAATAATCTTCTTTGCACCATGCTTCTCTGCCGTCAATGGCTTTTCCTTGCCTTGCATAATAATTGGAAAGTTGGTGTCAAGTTTTGAAGTCATTTCTCACTATGTTTTGACTAGACTGACTTTGATGGAGAATTTTGACAAAAGGAGAAAGATAAAAAGAAACAAAAAATAGAAGACAAAGGAGAACTGACTCTCTAACAAGAAACAACTATAAAAACTTATCAAACGCGGATACCAACTCTACCGGTCATGACATGCACATATGGCCTATCCTCCGTCGTTAATTTCCTTTCACGATTTTTTGTCTCGTGATTTCCATCTGATTATCACCTTTGTTCGACTTGTAATGCCCGAAGGGTTTTCACTTTCAAGCCTCTCTCATTTTGATTTTCTCTCGGCTTTCGTCGCCTTATGGTGCCTGTGAAGGTTTTCACCGGTAAGACTCTCTCATTTGTATTACTTTTAGCCTGGGGATTGGGGTGTCACTGCCAAGACTCTCTCGTATTTCCTTTCTGCTGAGAATCAGAGTCTTTTCTGCTGGGAATCAGCGTGTTATATTCTGATAGGACTCTCTCCCTCGCCTGACGTGGCATCTTTTGAAGACTGATCGGAAGGTCTTTCTTTGGACCATAATGTGGGATTTGGATAGGGCTAGAAAGAAAGGGTATTGAAGGCTCAAAACAAAATAAATTTTGTGTTCAAAATTTACAACCTTCGGACTTAAATTTATTTATAATCAACACAATTTTTTACTTTGGGATTTTTTATTTCTTTATTTACACTATGACCGAGCGGTAAAGCGCCTACGTATCCTCTTTAAGGAATCAGGTCAAACGTAGTTCCCATTTCCCTATTTTTCAAGTTTCTCTTTTTCATTCATTTTTCTTTTTCTTTTCTTTTCTTTATCTCCTTTTGTTTTTCTTTTCTTTTCTTTATCTCCTTTTGATGTTTTCTTTTCTTTTCTTTTCTTTTTTTTTTCTTCATCCCTTTCTTCTCTTGTCTTTCAAACTTTTGTTTCCAGTCTTTGCAATTAATTCCGAAGGAGGGGTATGAAAGATTTTAAAATAAAGCTCAAAGGGTTGACGATGGATAAAGTGTTTGGATAGCAGAACAAAATGCCTTCGTCATTCCAGTTTTCAAAACATGCCAAGTTCAAACAACATATTCACGACATCTTCTGTTTGTGCCCTGATCGATAACCATATCGTTCATTCGCCTTTTCATCTGTCGTTTTAAAGTACTGCTGGATGATACTTTCATTTCGGTATCACGAGCGAACCCCGTCTTAGCATAGCCAATTTTTCCTTTAAGGGTTTCTTCATGTTTTACCTGCCCCGGTCTCACATGATTCGGGCTCCAAATAATCTCAAATCATTTTTATTTCTTTTTAAAATGACCTGATTATCTTCGAATTGCTTCATGATTAACCCTTAATATTAGGCCAAAATTATGTGCGATGCCACGTCATTAGAGTCGGCGTTCGAACAAATGACAAACTTAAAGATAGAAGAACTAAACAAAAGATGACTTGGGGTAATAAAAGACCGAAAGTTTCATAAAACTAAACGGTGAAATGATTCAAATACAAATAAGCAAACAAAAATACAAAACTAAAACGAAACTTGAAACGACTAAGCAAACTGCAATGACCAAAATGGAAAGACAAGGGGGTTTCACTTCAAAACAAGATCCGGGTCACAACCCCGAAAACAACTCGGACAAAAGAAATGACAACAAAACAAACCACCGAAACTCCTCCTGATTAACAAGCATGACTTCTTATATGTTGGGTCTAAGGGTGAGCTGGCAATGGATTCTGATTAATGTTGGGTGCCTTTGGTGTCTGAACCTCGATCTTATTGGTGTCAATAAGATTTTGCACTGCATGTTTCAGTTTCCAACATTTCTCGGTATCATGTCCGGGAGCTCCTGAACAATACTCACAGCTTACCGAGCGATCCACATTTGGGGGTAGGGGATTTGGCAATCTTGTCTCAACAGGACTTAATAAACCTATCTGCTTCAATTTGTGGAACGGAGCAGTATAAGTTTCTCCCAACTCAGTGAAGGTTCTTTGTGTCTTTTCCTTTCTGAAGGCATGATTCCCTCGGAAACCTGGTCTAGGAGGGTTATTATAAGCCCTTGGTGGCGGATATGTGTTCCGGGGAGGGTGATTAGGGTGATTTGGGTGGTAGGGTCTGGATTGGTAATGAGGTGAAGGACCTTTCGATCTGGACCAAGTACCCTCCTCTACTGTTGCAACTTCTTCTTTTCTCTTCTTCCCGAATGCAACTCCTGTGCCATTCTGAATAGCTTGAGTCGTTGCTTTCAACGCGGAATAGCTCAATAT
The DNA here is from genome assembly GCA_032618575.1 of Nicotiana noctiflora. Classification (NCBI taxonomy): domain Eukaryota; kingdom Viridiplantae; phylum Streptophyta; class Magnoliopsida; order Solanales; family Solanaceae; genus Nicotiana; species Nicotiana noctiflora. The sequence goes on from JASVEL010012851.1 coordinate 411,407, forward strand.
CTTATTGGACTTAAGTCCCTCTTCTATCATTCCGCCCATTTTGACCACCTCGTTGAAAGATTTACCAACCGATGTCACCAGGTGGCTAAAATAAGTTGGCTCCAGTGTCTGCAAGAAGTAATCTACCATCTCGCTCTCTCTCATCGGTGGATCTACCCTTGCTGCTTGTTCCCTCCAGCAGAACCCAAATTCTCTAAAGCTCTCGGCGGTTTTCTTCTCTAATTTTAGTAATGATAAGCGATCAGGGATTATTTCAAGATTATATTGAAACTGGCCGATGAATGCTTGGGCCAGGTCATCCCATGTAAACCATCTGCCGGGATCCTGCCTGGTGTACCATTCTAATGCAGACCCTCCCAAGCTCTGACCGAAGTAAGCTATCAGAATTTCATCTCGCCCTCCGGCTCCTCGCATTTTGCTACAAAAACCTTGAAGATGGGCTACCGGGTCACCATGCCCCTCGTATAGGTCAAACTTGGGTATTTTGAACCCGGCTGGCAACTGGACATCTGGGAATGGACACATATCTTTGTAAGCGACACTGACTTGGTTGCCCAAACCATGCATATTCCTGAAGGATTGCTCCAGGCTCTTAACTTTCCGAACAACCTCCTCATGCTCCAAACTTTTGAAGTGCTTTTCCGGTTCTGCCGGGTTATCCCAGTGAGGGTGTGTGAATGCGGTTCAGGAGCCTTAATGGTAGGCTCGGGATCATAACAATGATTGTCATGTATTTGGAAAAGCTGTTCACCGGACGACTTCTGTAAAGTAGCAGGCGGAGGTGCCATGAAAACAGGGGTGACCGGAGGAGGATTATTTTGTCTAGCTGGTGGAACCTGGGATGTATAAGGGTTTTCCCTTTGATAATATGGATAGATTGGTGCACTTGTCGAGGGATCAATAGGCGGACGCTCTGGAGCTGGTGTAAGAGTAGGAAGGTTTGGCGGTGACTGTCCCCTAGCCCAGGCTAGGTGCATCTCTGTTATTTGCTGTCTCAACCGATCCACCTCATCTTGCATTATCTGTATCTCTGTTTTCTCTCCATCGAGACTTTTGCCGGAACTAGACATGCTTGCTAGAATTGACCCTTTTGATCTAGTATGGTAATGGTGATTGGCCAGAATATTCTGTCAAGCCAACCGCTAAATTTTCTAAAAATGCAACAAACTGGTAAGTTCACAGAGTTTAACAGATATGTTATCGCACATTGGATGTAATGCACCTAGTCAGTTAACCATATATGTATTCGCTACATGCATCATTCCAGCTTTTCCTTTTCCATTATCCTTGAAAACCTCTCTTGTCATTAACTTCCATTTTTTATTTTTTTTTATTTTTTATTTTTTTTTTCATTTTTTTTTATATATGTATACATATACAGTTGTGGTGGAATCTTATGGAGATTGCCTAGGTATTATGACCCCGCATGAATCAGACCGAGCGTAGTTCTTGCAAATTAATGCAAGAAATAAAGATATGTTTATTTGATTATTATTATTTTTTGAATACAAATTGTACAAGCCGACTCCAATTACAAACTTGTGTAGGAGATTTCTACAAGAATAAGAATATTTTTGGTGTCACTTATGACTATTTCTACAAAATTGGCTACATAATGGCTTATTTGACAAAATGGCTATTTTTGCAAAATTTTATGTAAGAAGATGCAAATTCAAAATTTTATCCTGGGGCCCATGGGGCATCGTTCAGCACCGACACAGGCCAACACAAGACTGAGAAAGTTCAAATGCAAAAATGTAGCTATTTCAATAAAATTTTGGCCATGTAATGGCTTGTTTGATAAAGTGGTTATTTTTTGTAAAGTTGAGTGATGACTCAAAACTTGATTTTTTGCGGATACAGCCTTTCGACATTCCGCGAGGGAATATTTCAAGGCTGTGTCCAAAATTATTTTTTTAAAAAAAAATCCAAAGTGGCTATTCTTGCAAAAACAGCCTTCCGGTGTCTTTTTGAGGGACGTTCGGCTTATTTTAAGCAAGAATAGCATCACCCGACTTATTTATAACAAAATCAAAAATTTGACATTTTTTTTTGGTTATTTTTGCAAACGGGGTGTGAACCCGAACTTGATTTTGCGGCTATGGCCTTGCAACATTTCCACAAGGAATATTTCAAGGGCTGTGCCCGCAAATTAAAAAAATGATTCAAAGTGGCTATTATTGCAAAAAACAGCCTTTCGGCGTCCTTTCAGAACATTCGGCTATTCGCAAAAACGGCATCACTTTGATTTTATTGAAAACTAAAACTTCGATATTTTTTTTTAATTTTTTGAAGGGGTGGTTGGACCCGATGAGGGTTGCCTACGTATCCCACCTAATGGGGAGAATCAAACCAGCGTAGTTCGGTCAGATTATTTTATGACCAATCATTTCAACAAAATTGCTCTTCCTATTTTTTTTTAAATTTTCAAATTTTCTACAGCATTTCGTCAATATTTTTCTATTCCAAAATTCTATTCCCTTTTTTTTTTGTTTTTCAGGAATTTAACCAATCATCATAATAATACATGATAAATAAATGCAACATATAATATGCTCGGTCCTTGATTACCGGGTCACCAGTCCTAGACGGACCCAACCCCTGTGTTGAGTCCCCTAAGTCAAATGCAACGTGATGCAAATAAGCGTTTCCTACTAGGGATCCGGCATGAAGTCATGTTATTCTAAGTTCAAAACCTTGGTACATGATCTAGACTGTGTACCCAAGCGGACAACTCGGGCTGAGGAAGGAACTCCTTTCCGGGAACCAAAAGGCCAATCGTCTTAGAAACTTTCCGAACCTCTTCATTATTTCGGGGTATGACACTAACAGAATAAGGAGTCTCAACTAGTGAGCACATCCCCGGGGGTGAGAAGTGAAGGGTTTCCGGCACAATTTTATATACAGTTCACGCAATATCAAAGCGGTAAACATATAGCAGTTTGTATATACAGTGCAACTAGTATCAAAGCGGTAGACATATAGCACATTAATTAAACATATAATAAAATCAGATATAGACAAAAACAACAATTTAACTCAGCTCGAATTCTTAAACCCTGAACCGAAGTTCTGGGTTAATCATCCCCAGCAGAGTCGCCAGAGCTGTCACACCTCCTTTTTACGCGCCCGCGTGGGCACGAGGGAGTTTTTCCAATCAAAGGACAATCGAAACGGGATTTATTTATTTAATTCAGAGTCGCTGAACCGAAGTTCTGGGTATCATCCGGTTGAATCCCGAATCGAGGAAAAGAATGACTCTGTTTCACAGTCCGCGAAACAAGAAACCTGGATAAGGAATTTTGTTAACCCGGGAGAAGGTGTTAGGCATTCCCGGATTCCGTGGTTTTAGCATGGTCGCTCAACTGCAATTTTTGTTTTCATCTGATTTCTTTATATATTTTTATTTATGTGCTTTTATATTCCGCTTTTTAATTTTTGGATGAATTGCAACGTCACGAAAATACATTTCGAGTCACACCGCAACCAGTACGCCTGCGACTTTAATATATTTCAATTTCGCCGAGAGTAAGATTTGGGTCACATAAATGCGCACCCGTATTTAAGAAGGTAGAATTATTAACACGCGCTTAAAGAGTTTAACGCATTATTATTTGGGGAAGACCGTGCAATTCGCTAAGCGGCCAATCCCGAAGTCTATGTATTTTTAATATAAACATTCATGAGGGCCACGCAGTTTATACGCTTTATTTGGCATAGGCTCATCTCATTTTTATTTAAAGGCCGACCTAAAATGACTACGATTTTTCTATTCAATATTTATCTCAAAAAGTGGCTAATTAATTTGTATCTATAAATCTGGACGTCAAATTCAAGTCCGAATTCAAACAAAAGGGAAGGCCCTTTTAGCTTCAACCCGCTATCTAATTCGAAGGCCTAAATTTCGTATTGCAAATTAATTATCATATACCTACTATAATTTTTAAAGGGTTTCACTTAACTAAAACAAACTACGGATATTAATTTTTACTATTTTTAAGGTTCATTGTAAAGTCCCAGATTATTTTGATTGTGATTAAATCCGCGCCTAATTTTATGGATAAATACGAAAATCTGGCTAACAAATTCAAGTTATGGTCTATGATTTTATACTAATTACACCGGCATGAATTCATTTTTATTTAACATGCTTGTTTAAGCCAAATATGTTATGTAACTATCCAACATAAAAAAATGAGAGAATTTAACTAGAATGTAACGTATTAACTAATTCTGATACCTTCAGTGACTTAGTATGTTGTATGGCACTTCAATTCTATATTAAAGTTCACATATAACAGATAACACACTGCTTTCCATTTTTTTCAAATTTGTTAAACCATGAGTTCATCCATTAAATCTAAGTTGTTTTCAACGACATACATACCTTCTACTTTAATATAGAGTGTAATGCTAGTAATACAATTTCAGAACTGTCTATTAATCGTAAGGAACCAAACCATACTAGAACGAAGCTATCAACACAAAATGCAACGAAACAAAATCGAATCCAGTTTAAACATGTCTAGTCCTTACAATATCATAAAGTTTAAATTGCCTAGATCTCAATTAGTAATACGGCATAACTTAACATTTGACACTAAGCACAAACAGCTTCGGAAAGGTATCATTCCTTGAATATTTTGAATACAATCAACGATTTAGTTCTTCACATATATCTTGAGGTTGAAGATTACCTGGGATTTAAAGAAAAGAGAAGTGAGGAAGCATTATATAGAAGCAACAAACAGCAGCTACAACAACAGCCTTAACAATAACAGACCAACAGCAACAGCTTTAACAACAACAGACCAACAGCAACAACAACCTTCACAACCAACAGCAGCAACAACAACCACCACAAACACAGACCAAACAGCAACAGAAGCAGTAACAATCAGGACAAACAACACAGTAGCAACAACAACCTCGACAACAAACAGCAACCACCACAATCCAATGAAATAGTAACCAGAGATCCAATGACAAACCAAGAAGAATCCAAACTCTCACTGTCTATTTTTTCTAAAGTTTCTCCCTAATGTCTCAAAACTCTCCTATATGTATGTTTCTTTGAATACCATATTGAATCCATAGAAGACTTCTAATGACAGACTTGTAAAGTATCAGAAATCAAAAGGAAAAGAACACTAAGTTCAATGGAACAGTAGTTGTTTTCAATCTCTTTATTACTGTTTTTCCCAGAATACCTCTCCTCTCTCTATATCACTGTATTGCTCTAAGGTTTTTTGTATATCTCCAATCTCTGTCTCTATCTCTTTTGGAATCCTATACTTATAGTTTTTGAATTCCCTCCTGAATGAATGCTCCTCACTAAACTAATACCCCTTGCCCATTATATTCTCTGCCTAGCCCTGCCACTGGTTTTAACACTACCATATGTCTGAGTATGGAGCTTTTCTGTTAAAAATTCCCTAAGTGTAAAGCCTAGGTGGATACCTGCTGTCCAGCAGGTTCCACTGACCTAAGGCATGTGCACTACACTGTTGATTTCCTAAAGCTTCTATCAGCTATAACAAACAACAACTACTAATTCAAATACACAGACCCAAACAAACAGTCATAAAGTTCAATTTTGACAAAACGAGCCACTGCCCGAGATTTCACACAAACAAACCCTACGAGATTAGACGACGCATTCAATTAACTATAAAACGTAACATGGATAACAAATTAACCGATAAAACAGTGATTCTAAAAATCTCGGCAAAAATAAAACTAAGTATTCGACGACGCTAATCGAAGCGAATACGCATTTGACCACATACGTAATCAAACAAACAATATAGACGAGTAATTGACAAAATAAAAGGTCTTTGAGAAGAAGTGAAAACAGGGGCGGCCAAGAAAGAAAATGAGAAGAATTCAAGAGTTAAATTAAACAAATATACAAAACAAACAAATACCTAATCGAAATAAACAGGACGAAAGAAATTACCTCAAAAGAAATCGACATCGGACGGACCCGGCCCAAAAGGATTTGAATTTTTCGCATTTTTAAGTTAAACGGATTTTAATTGAAATATTTTCAAACGAAAACACTTCAATTAAAATCCATTAGCTTCAATTACTATTACTTGGACCAAAAGCCCTAATTCTCGAATTCTAGGGTTCTTGAGAGGGGATTTGGGGTTCGAACATTTCTAGCCGGATTCGAACCAAACCAAGTTTGGTTCGGTTACGAGGAAGGTCCGGATAGCAATTGGTACGAGTTTGGGATCAATCGGAGTTGGTTCGAGTTTAACTCGAATCTTCAAATGAAGATTCGAGAATTTCCTGATTGATTCAAGATTAGGGATTGCCAGATTCTTGTAGAAGAGGTTGAGGTGGTCGTGTGGTGTTATTTTGGTGGCCGGCGGCGTTGCTGCCGCCGGGTTTCAGGCGGTGGAAAGGGAGGGCGGCGCTAGGGTTTAGTTTTGTTTGGTTTGTCTCTCAGAGACGATTGGGGATGGGTGATAGGAGAAAGAAACGGATCAACGGGTTTGGGGGGGTGTTAGGTTATTAAAATGATACAATTAATCACGGCCGTTGGATGATAAGGATCCAACGGCTCAGATCAATCTCTCCAATTTAAACGGCGTCGTTTGGTTTGGTGAAGGGCGGGTTAAGACGAGTCCGGGTATGGTATAAACGGAAATGGGTAAGGAAACATATGATCTTGGCCATTGGATTGATTAATCCAACGGTTCAGATCAACCGTTACACAAAATAATGCCTGGATGGGGATTTGGGCTGGGAGACTTGTTTGGACCGGCTGGGCTGGGGCGTTTTTGCGTTTGGGCCACTGAAGGGTTATGGATTTTAGCCCAATTCGTCCCATTTATTAAGTAGGGTATTGTATTTTCCTTTGTATTCTTGGTATTTTATTGTATTTCGATTTTGTTTTTTATTTTTTATTTTTTATATTTTCCCTACTTTGTAGTTATTTGGAATTAATTAAAACTAAACTAATTACCTTTTTTTTTTGGCAATTTTCAATTTAAAAAGCTAACTAATTTTTGATTTTTCCTTTAATTGATAAAAAATGAATTAATTTCCTAAAGATGCAATTTTTTGTATTTTCATTTATCACACGCAAATAACACGCAAACAACTAACACAAAATTTAGAAAAACAAGGAAAAATCATTTATTTTTAATTTTATAGGAATGACTCATGTGTAAGGTAAAAATCACGTGCTCACAGTACTACTAGCACGTTGCTTTGTTGTTCTATAGCTAAAAGCCATCAGCCGCCATGAGCGTTGTCGTGTCCCAATGTTTCCCGCAACAACCTATGGCAATCAACATCTACTGGGCTTTGCCCCATGCATACGGCGCCTTGCGGCACTACTTGCATGATGCTCCATCGTTCATTGTATAAAGCTATTAGGTGCCTCGAGCGATGCTAGACACAACCAACAACAACCGATGGCAATCAGCAACTAATTAAGCTTCGCCCTATGCACTTCATTCCTTTCGGTGATACTTGCACATTGCTTTGGCCTTCCATTACTTAAAGGCATCAGTCGTCATGAGCGATGTCTCCATTGGCTGTTGCCCGCAACAACCAATGGCAATCGACATCTACTGAGCTTCACCCCATGCGCACGGTGCCTTGTGGCACGACTTGCACGATGCTCCGCCGTTCGTTGTCAAAAGCCACCAGCCGTCACGGGTGGTGATGGGTTTACCGACATAACCCACAACTGCCGATGGCAATCAGCAACTTAGTAAGCTTTGCCCCATGCACTTCGCCCCTTGCGGTGCTACTAGCACATTGCTTTGCCGTTCCATTACTAAAAGCCATCAGCCGCCATTAGTGATATGAGGCCAGACACAACCCCCAACAATCAATGGCAATCGGCAACTTAGTAAGTTTCACCCCATGCACTTTGCCCCTTATGGTGCTACTCGTACGTTGCTTTTCCATTCCATTGCTAAAAGCCATTTGCCGCCACGAGCGTTGTAAAAAATGAAAAATAGGAAAATAGTAAAAAATATGAAAATTATTATAAAAATAGGAAATATAATGGAAAAATTTTCAAATACATCTAGTAATAACATTACACATAAAAGAGTTATTATTTTTATATAAAACTAACATAAAAACTTTTTAAAATTACAAAAAAGCATAAAAATTAATAAAAACTAGATAAAAAATAGGTAAAATAACTAATATATTTATAAAACCATATGGATAACCAACCACCATTAATCATGAGTAAATTCCACTATCGCAACGCTATAAGTGATTCTGACTTAAACCGCCGGCGCCAACCACCAAGCGTCCACCAACCATCGCCGGTAGCTACCGCAAACAACCGCTACTTTCCATCACCGCCACCAACGACCACTACCATCATTGCGCTTGACATGTTACTAAGCATTTGGCTAGCACTAGACATTGAGCAGCGTGGAGCGGCGTGGAGACACGTCCTGACCCATGCCATAGCAATGCCCTGCCACGTACTGATCTGTGCCATGGCCTGCCACATCCTGCCAAGTCCTGACCAGTGCCATGGCCATGCACTGCCTTGACCTACAATGGCCTGCCACGTCCTGACCTATGCCATGGCCATGTACTGCCACGTCCTGACCCGTGTCATGGCCATGCACTGCCACGTGCTAACTCGTGCCATGGCCATGCACTGCCATGGCCTGCCACGTCCTGACCCGTGCCATGGCCACGCCCTACCATGGCCTACCACGTCCTGACCCGTGCTATGGTCATGCACTGCCATGGCCTGCCACGCCGTGACCCGTGCCATGGCCACACTCTGCCATGGCCTGCCATGTCCTGCGACGTCTTGCCATGCCTTTGGCATTGGACTTGGCCTCTTGAGCGATGCCTTGTGCCATGCCATGGCCACACCTGCGGTGCATTGGTCCTTGGCGTCTCAAGTGACACCCCGAGAAACAACTATTTGCACACATCATGCCTTGGCATAGGCCTCGACCTCGAAAGCGACACACCGAATAGTGGCTAGTAGTGTATTCGCACATAGTCGTTCCCTCGACACGACTAAGTGTCAGGTCCCATTGTCCACCTAATACCCAAATTGTATAGTTCCCATGGTCTTGAGGACTTGTACGGTTCTCCAACACTTAGTATGTTATTTAGTAACAAGAGAGGACTAAACCGCTTTTCGGAAAAGCTATAAATTGATTGGATTGGAGAGGGTGGGATGAATTGGAGTGACTAAGTGCTGAATCTTAGTGGATCATGGCAGCAAGGACACTCTGCCACTTACAATACCCCGTTGTGTATTTAAGTCGTCTGCAATGGATTCTACCCACCACTCGATGGAAATTGTACTTCAAGGCGGCCACCGCGGCTCTTCTGCCATGATGACTTAGCCAATGACACATGCCGTTGGGGGCAAAAGGTCCCTATTGCGGGTCGGCAAGCGGACGTCGGGCGCATGAGTCGCTTCTAGCCCGTATTCTGATTTAGAGGCATTCAGTCATAATCCAGCGCTCGGTAGCTTCGCACCACTGGCTTTTCAACCAATCTTGATGACCAATTATGCGAATCAACTGTTCCTCTCGTACGAGGTTGAATTACTATTGCAACACTGTCATCAGTAGGGTAAAACTAACCTATCTCACGATGGTGTAAACCCAGCTCACGTTCCTTATTGGTGGGTGAACAATCCAACATTTGGTGAATTCTGCTTCACAATGATAGGAAGAGCCGACATCGAAGGATCAAAAAACAATGTCGCTATGAACGCTTGGCTGCCACAAGCCAGTTATCCCTATGGTAAGAAATAATAGGTGAATTTGACTATATTTATGCCCTAAATAATTACAGTTGATTTTTTTTAATATTGTTTATGATGACAAAATGTTTTTAATAGTTTTTTTAGTGTGTTATAGGTACACATGAGCTAATAAAGACTAAAGGAGCAGTTTTGGAGTCATAAGATGGTGAAAAGTCCAAGTGTGAACAATTTAGAAATTTGTGCTGAAAAATAGCTTAAAGAATCCGCACCACTGTTCTACCGCGGTCCAACCATGACCGCGGTAGAACCACGGTAGAAAGTGTCTGCGGAAGATTGTGAAGTTCAGAGAGCTTTTTCCACCGTGGTTGGACCGCATCCGCGGTCGGACTACAGTGGAAGCCGAAATTTTGAAGGTTAAAATTGTAAAGACGGAAATTATGTAACCGAAACCCTATATTTAATATTAGGATTCTCCCAAGAGAGGCAAGTATTGTATTATTCATTATTTTTGCAAGCATACTAGTAAGAGAGAACTCTCTCAACATCTATCTTTCTTTTACGTTGAATCTTTTATTATGAATTCAATTATCTATCTTGTTTCTTCGATTATGAGTAGCTAAATCTTTATCTAAGGTTTTGATGGAATGTATTGAGTGATGAACTTCTGGGTTATGTGATTACAAATTGATAGCTAGATTTCTATTTGTTCAACTTCATTCTTGTTGTAGTTAATTGATAGGAACCTCAATTAGCTGTGCCTAATTAGCGTGCATAACTTGGAAAAGAGTGCATATTTAGGTTAAATGTTGAACAACACCACACCGAGATTATTGGAGGAATCTATAATTACAGGCGTAAAGGTGGGGTAAGAAATAACGAAACCTTTGGTGCAATTTAAAGTGAACCGTTCAAATTAAAGCTAGCTAGGGTAGCTCGAGAGAGTGCACTAGGAAATTATTGTAGTTGCTCGGGAGAGAATTATTGTAAAAATAGTGTTCATGATTGATAGAATAAAATTGACAATTTGTATGAGCATAAACAGAAGGGATTCCATCAATAGGGGAAACCAATACCTTAGTCTTTGTCTTTAATATTTACACCACATTCAATTCTTTCTTTCAAGTCTTTAGTTTCTTGCAAATTATAGTTAGTAGAAAGCATCCACAAAAATATATTCAAAAGTTTGGGAAGCTGATTTATAAGTGTTATTGGGTTTTGGAAGTTTCAGTTGATAGGTTAATTCCCTATGGGTTCGACTCTAGACTTAATTTACCGGATTATATTGACTATGACTGTTGTTTGGGCGTGAATCAATTTTGGCGTCGTTGCCGGGGAATTAACGGAATTATCAATTTCCATTGACAGAACTACAAGATTCTTGTGTAGTCAGGTTCTTTCTACACACTTTACATTGAAAATTTTGACGGTTGTTGAATAGGGTACATAGGTGCATGCCTAAGAAATCTGCAAGGACTGGAGAACTAATTAAAGGACTCTCAGACCCAGAGCAAAATTTCCGGGCACGTAACAGGGCAATCAAACAACTTCAACAATATCAGCAACCAATTAAACTAGATTTCGACATGGGAGACGTGAATGACCCAAACCAGCAAGCTGGATTGAACGTATAGGAGGCGCAGGAGGAGCATGAAGGTTCATAATTTGACTGGGCACAGCCAACTGCGAATAATTTGGCAACTGCCATTATTGTGCCAGCAATTCAAGCTGAGTCATTCCAGATTACCAATAACATGCTACACTTGTTGCAAAACAAGGGATTATTCTCTGGGCCTCAGGTTGAAGATCCACAACAGCACCTAAAGAACTTTCTTTCTATATGCAAGATGCAGAGGCAACCAAAAGTGACACCGGAAGCCATCAGATTATTGCTATTTCTGTTCTCAATTACATGGGCTGCGTAGGTATGGCTAAACTCACTCCCCACAAACTCTATAGCAACATGGAATGAGTTAGTCAAGCATTTCCACAACAAGTTTCATCCACCTAACAAGACAACTCAGCAAATTGATGAGATTGTGAGCTTCAAGCAAAAACCAATGGAGATTTTACATGAAACTTGGGGCAGATTCAAAGGTATGCTGGTTGTGTGTCCTCACCATGGGGTTCCCGAACACATGTTGGGTAAAAGGTTCTATATGGGGCTTTCAAACAGTATGAAGAATATAGTAGATGCCTCAGTAGGTGGGGCTTTTCTAAGTAAGATTAAGAGAGAAGGCCAGAATTTGATTGACAAAATGGCTCAAAACTCTGGGCGGATGACCAGGAATGCTCCTATCACTCCAGTGGTACACTCTGTACCTCTGAATCCTTCCAACACTCTGGAGGAGAACGTGGCTACTTTATTGGCACAAATGAGAATCCTAACAAAGAAGGTGGAAGAATTAGGGGTCAAGCAACAGGTTCACATTGTAGATACTACCAATGGTGGTTTATGCACAGCTTGCATTAGCCAACCCATATGTAATCCATGGGATGCAGACCATGAACATCATCACCAGCATGAAGACATGAACTATGTGGCTAAGTATGGAGGGCAGCAACAGGGAAACCAAAGTTGGGGTCAGCAGGCTCCACAGCAATACAGGCCTCCACAGCCATAGTATAATGCAGCAGGTGTGAGGCCACCAAACAACATGGCTCCATATCATAGACCTCAGAATTTCAACAATCAGCAACAGGGGTATCATCCACCTCCACCACAGCATGGGGTAGACATGACGATGGGTTCGTAGAGTTGAATGCTATGATCTAGTAGGTAATTGGGTCACATGCCAAAATCAATGCGAGGATTGACCCAGATAATGCATCTATCAAGAATATTGAAGTACATGTGGGCGAGATTGCTATGTCACTTAACAATCGTCCTCAAGGGACATTGCCTGCAGATATATAAACAAACCCAAAGGATCAAATCCCAAAGCAGCTGATGGCAGTTAATCTGAAAAGTGGAAGAGATCTGGATGCTGAGTAGGAAAGAGATAGAGAGAATTTGCAGGATGAGACACACTCTCCAGTACCTATTGAATTGGATGAGTCCACCGGGTTGACAAAAGTTACAGTCCAGCTAGTAGCTGAAAGTAATGATCTGCAACAGGGAACGGAGAAAGTAGATGAATCGGTAAAATAGCCTGTTGTGGAACATGTGATAGAGAAAGAAAAGTCCCAAGTGATTGGGAAGAAGAGGCCTTCAGCCCCATTCCCCCAAAGGTTGGCCAAGCACAAGAAAGAGGAGTAATACAAGAGATTCTTCGAGATGCTCAAGCAAATCCAGGTAAACATTCCCTTAATTGAAGTTTTGAAAGAAATGTCTGGGTATGCTAAGAAGATGAAAGATTTGATGTCGCGGATATTTGATTTGCAAGACTTGGCCACCGTGACTCTTTCACAGACATGTAGTGCGGTGGTCTCTAGACCCATAGCTGAGAAGCCATCTGACCCAGGTAGCTTCACTATTCCATGCACTATAGGAAACTTTTCCTTTGCTACGGCATTGTGTGATTTGGGGGCAAGCATATATCTTTTTCCCTTTGTGATCTATAAGAGGCTGGGCATCGGGAGAGCCAAGCCTACTTCTATGTTATTACAACTTACTGACAGGACGGTTAAGCGTCCATTCGGTATATTGGATGATGTGCTCATCCAGGTGGGGAAGTTCGTGTTTCCCGCCGATTTTGTTATTCTTGACTGCAAGGTGGACGAGGAAATTCCTATAATCTTAGGAAGACCATTCCTAGCCACAATGAGAGCACTGATTGATTGTGAGACCGGGGAACTCAATATGATGTTGAATGATGAGGAGATCATATTCAATTTACAAAAATCCATGAGGCGCCCTAGTGAGTTAGCGAACTTCTCTCTCATTGATGAAGTAGATGTGATAGTGGAGACATATGATGTAGAATTGACAGCTGAATATCCACTTCAGGCATGCCTGATGAACTTAAAAGAGGTAAACGATGAAAGCCTAGCAGACTGGGTACTATCTCTGGAAGGTAAGTGATAATAGGTGAATTTGACTATAATTATGCCCTAAATAATCACACTTTGTTATGGTATTAAGGTTGTTTATGAGGACAAAATGCTTTGATTAGTGTTTGTTTGTGTGTTATAGGTACATGTGATACAATGGATGCTAAGAAGAGCTATTTTGGAGTCATATGTTGATGACAAGGCCAAGATAAGAGCTAAAGTGAAAAAAGCTGGAAGAAGCAGAGAAAAATCAGACGGACTGTTCATCCACGGTTCACTCGCGACCGCGGATAAACCGCGAATAATGAAGCTCTCTAAAGGCGCCGCAACAGTACTCCTAATTGTACTCAAACTTAGTTTTTTAGCCCTAAAACCTCTATATAAACTCCTAGTTTGCCCAATAGAGGCATGTTGTCTTTATTTCACTACTTTTGCAAGTTATTTAGTAAAAGAGAATCCTCTCAACTCATTCTTTTTATTTTATATCAAGTATTTCTTTATGATTTCAATTATTATTCTTGTTTCTTTAAGAATGAGTAGCTAAATCCTTTTCTAAGGTTTTGATGGAACCTATTGAGTGATGAACTTATCGTTTATGTGATTACAAATTGTTAGCTAGATTTTTATTTGTTCAACTTCATTCTTGTTGTAGTGAATTGGTAGGATCCCCAATTAGTTGTGCCTATTTAGTGTGAATAACTTGGAAAAGAGTGCATATTTAGGTATATTGTTGAACAACATCACAACTAGGTTATTGGATAAATCTATAACTTTAGGCGTAAAGATGGGGTTAGTAATAACGAAGTATTGGGTGCAATCTTAAGTGAACTATTCAAATTAAAGCTAGCTAGGGTAGCTCGGGAGAGTGCACTAGTAAATTATTGTAATTGCTCGGGAGATGGTTACGATACACATAGCGTTCATGATTGATAGAATATATTAAAAATTTGTATGAGCATAACGATAAGGGATTCCATCAATAGGGGAAATCAATACCTTAGTCCTTCTCCATATTATTTTTACTCAACATTCAATTCTTTGTTTTAAGCATTCTTAATTCTTGCAAAGTAGTTAGCCGAAATCCATACACAAATATACTCTAAATTTTGGGAACTTGATTCGGAAGTACTCTTGGGGTTGTGATAGTTGCAATTGGTAGGTTAATTCTCTCTGGGATCGATCTTGGACTTATCAGACCAGGTTATATTGACTGCGACCGTTACTTGGACGTGAATCAATTTTGGCGCTGTTGCCGGGGAATTAACGGAATTATCAATTGTCATTGCCAGAACTTCAAGATTCATGTGTAGTCCGGTTCTTTCGACATTTTACATTGAATAGTTTGACGGTTGTTGATTTGGGAACTCATGTGCATGCCTAGAAAATCTGCAAGGACTGGAGAACTAATTGAAGGACTCTCAGACCCCGAGCAAACTTTCCGGGCACGTAACAAGGCTATCAAACAAATTCAGCAATCTCAACAACCAATCAAACTAGACTTCGACATGGGTGACGAAAACCAACAAAACCAGCAAGCAGGGTTAAATATGCAAGAGGCGCAGGAGGCACAAGATGGTGCACTGTTTGACTGGGCACAACCCACATCGGATAATTTGGCAACTGCCATAGTTGTGCCAGCTATTCAAGCTGTATCTTTCCAGATCACTAACAACATGCTACACTTGTTGCAAAATAAGGGATTATTCTCTGGTTCTCGGGTTGAAGATCCACAGCAGTAGCTGAAGAACTTTCTCTCGATATGCAAGACATAAAGGCAACTGAATGTAACTCCAGAAGCTATTAGATTATTACTGTTTCCGTTCTCAGTTACAAGAGATGCACAAATATGGCTAAACTCACTCCCAATAAACTCCATTGCAACATGGGATGAGTTAGTCAAACAATTCCACAAAAAGTTTCATCCACCTAACAAGACATCTCAACAAATTGATGAGATTGTGAGCTTCAAGCAGAAATCAATGGAAACATTACATGAAACTTGGGGCAAATTCTAGGGTATGCTTGTTATGTGTCCTCACCATGGGATTCCTGAGCAGATGTTGGGCCAAAGATTCTACAAGGGGCTTTCGGATAGTATGAAGAATATTGTAGATGCTTCAGCAGGTGGGGCTTTTCTGAGCAAGACTTGGAGAGAGGGCCAAAATTTGCTAGACATGATGGCTCAAAATTCCGGGTGGACGTCTAGGAATGCTCCTATCACACCAGTGGTACACTCTGTACCTTTTGATCCATCCAACACTCTAGAGAAGAACATGGCAACTTTATTGACACAAATGAGCATCCTGACAAAGAAGGTAGAAGAATCATGGGTTAAGCAGTAGGTTCACATTGTAGATACTACCAATGGTGGTTTATGTACATCTTGCATTAGCCAACCCATAGGTAATCCATGGGCTGCAGACCAAGAACATCATCATCAGCATGAGGATATGAACTATGTGGCTAACTATGGAGGGCAGCGACAAGGTAATGTAATCAAAACTGGGGCCAACATGCTCCAATGCAGTACAGACCTCCCCAGCCACAATTTAATGCAGCATGTATGAGGCCACCACACAATATGGCTCCATATCCTAGACCTCAGAATTTCGGCAATCAGCAGTAGGGATATCATCCACCTCAACCACCATATTGGGGTAGACACAATGATGGGTTTGCAAGGTTGGAAGTTATGATGCAGCAGGTAATTGGGTCAAATGCCAAAACAAATGAGAGGACAGATGCACATGATGCTGCCATAAAAAATATTTAAGTACAGGTGGGTCAGATTGCTATGTCTCTCAACAATCGTCCTCAAGGGGCATTGCCTGCAGATACACAAACAAACCCAAAGGACCAAGTCCCAAAGCAGATGATGGCAGTGACTCTGAGAGGCGGTAGAGATCTTGATGCTTAGAATGAAAGTGAAAAAATCGACAGACAGGCTGAGACACCTACTCCATTGCCTATTGAACTGGATGAATCCACAGGGTTGACAGAAGTTACAGTACAACCAATTGCTAAAAATAAAGAGGCAAAGCAGGGAACAGAGAAAGTAGTTGAACAGGTAGAGCAGCAGATTGAAGAGAAAGTGATAGAAAAAAAAAGTCCCAAGTCACTGGGAAGAAGAGGCCTCCACCACCATTCCTCCAAAGGTTGTCCAAACACTAGAAAGAAGAGCAATACAAAAGTTCTTTGAGATGCTCAAGCAAATCCAGGTAAACATTCCCTTAATTGAAGCTTTAAAAGAAATACATAGGTATGCTAAGATGATGAAAGATTTGATGTCGCAGAAATTTGATTTCCAATACTTTGCCACCGTAACACTTACCCAGACTTGTAGTGCAGTGGTCTCCAGACCCATAACTAAGAAGCTATCTGATCCAGGTAGTATCACCATCCCATGAACTATAGGTAATTATGCCTTTACAAAGGCATTGTGTGATTTGGGGGCGAGCATTAATCTCATGTCCTTAGTTATTTATAAGAGGCTAGGCATTGGGAGGGTCAGGCCTACCTCTATGTTATTACAGCTTGCTGACATGACAGTTAAGCGTCCATTTTGTATTTTAGATGATGTGCTTATCCATGTAGGGAAGTTCGTATTTCCCGCCGATTTTGTGATTCTTGATTGCAAGGTGGACAAGGAAATTCTTATAATCTTAGGAAGACCATTCCTAGCCACTGAGAGAGCTCTAATTGATTGTGAGACTGGGAACTCAAGGTGAGGTTGAATAATGAGGAGATCATATTCAATGTGCAAAAATCCATGAGGCGCCCTAGTGAGTTCGCGAATTGCTCTCTCATTAATGCGATTGATGTGATATTGGAGACAGACGATGCAGAGTTGACCATTGAAGATCCACTTCAGGCATGCCAAATGAACTTAGAAGAGGTAAATGGTGAATGTCTAGCAGAATGGGTACTATCTCTGGAAGGCAAGGCGTTTTGGGTGAGAGAGCTTGAATTCGAGCCTCTACATTTAAAAAAAAGAGAGACCCCTCCTGTAAAGCCATCCATAGAAGAGCCACCAAAGCTTGAGCTTAAACCACTACCATTTCATCTCATGTATGAATTTGTAGGTCCTAACTCCACTTTACATGTTATTACTTCATCTAGTTTGCTAGATGTGCAGGCTCAAAAGCTATTACAGGTACTCAAGGAATGCAAAGCTGCCAATGGTTGGACCATGGCAGACATAAAGGGGATCAACCTTGCATACTGCATGCACAAGATTCTTCGGGAAGAGGGGCACAAACCTTCCAGGAAACGCAAAAGAAGGCTGAACCCGAATATGAACGATACGGTGAAAAAGAAAGTGATAAAGTGGCTAGACACGGGGTAGATCCCAGGTAAGTTTTCTCACCCTTCTGTGCTATACATGTATTATTATGCCATGAGGACATGGCATGATTTTAAGTTTGGGATGGGAGACTTATCTTGTATTGTATATTGTATATAGTAGATGTATCTGTAAATTATATTAGCTGGCTTGGCCCGATGATGGACACTTGGGGACGGGTTTCTTAAGGGTCTAAGTCGGAATAAAAACACAAAAAAAATCAGAAAATTTGAAAAAATACAAAAATATGAGTGGAGGACTCTTCCTTACGACGGACTATTTCTCTTGAGGGAAGTAGTCCACGTAGGAATTTTTCTTTCTTTTATTTTCTCTTTCTAGGTAGTGTATCATCTCCCCCTTGGTTTTTCTTTTGACAACGGTTCTTTTCCAAGGGTTTTTATTGAACCCAGTTAGGTGGATTTTTCTTTTTTAGGATTAGAGGACAAAGGGTAGCATGTAACCCCAAGTATGCACATTAGCAAAGCTTAATTGAACTTGAGAATGTATTATCTAAGCTTGACTGTAGATTCTAAATATGCCTTAAATTGCACAATACAACTTGCTTGAACATTGATAGGACTTTGTAGATAAACCGGATTCTAAATGAGTTGCATGCCATGTGTGTGTGAGATTTTACTTACATTATATGTTTTACATGATATCTAGAACTTGCCCTGTGTGTTTGCAAATGCGAAATAGAAGTTGCTTGGTTGTAGAGAGGTTAGAGGCATTTCTTTGTGTTACCCCATAAATCAATAGACATGAATTCACCCGTACATAATATCCTAGTTAACCCTTTTGAGCTTAAAGCCTATTCTTTGATAACCCTTGAATGTTCATGAAAAATCAAAATCTTATATTGTTCTACTTTACCTACTAGAAGCACTTGTATTGTAATGAATATGCAAAAGTCTAAGTATGTGGTGAAGGGAAATTTAAAAAAGGAAAATCAAGAATGAATGGTAGAAAATAGTGAACTCGCCAAAATAATGTAAATGTGTTGCAAAGCAATGAGAAAAAAAAAGATATTCTGAGAAAAAGAGCTATATCAATGTATATATGAAAATTAGAAAGGTCAGTTACACCAACAAAAGACAAGTGGGGATTCAAAGTAAATAGAAGTGAAGGAATGTTTAGGGGAGACATAAGGAAGAAAACGAAAAGGGAAGTTGTAAAAAGGAAAAGAAAAGTGCTTAGGAAGGTTAGTCACAATAACCAAAACTATCCTACCCGTCCCGTAGCCAACATTACAACCCTTAAAGACCTCTTGATCTATGATTGAATAACTCGATTAGTGGAGTATTACACTAGGGGCAAGCCTATGGTGTGTCTGTATGCATATGAATGTTCTTTGTTGAGAGTGAGTGAATTTTTCCGAAAATTATAAGTTCCATGTTTTTGAATTGTTGATGTGTGGGAACTTCTCTCAATAAATTTTGTGAGGGCATGTAATTCAAGAGGAAGAAGGTAAATTTGCATGTTTTTGTTAATAAGTAGAGTAAGTAATAATGTGCTGGCATGAGAGTTTACGGTTAGGTAAAGATTGTGCATATCTTAGGTTGATCATGAATAATAGCTTTTGTGACATATTTTGGGGGAGACATTTTTAAAATTGGCCTAAAGTGTGATTAAGGTTTCTCAAGGACGAGCAAAGGTTTAAGTGTGGGGTATTGATAATAGGTGAATTTAACTATAATTATGCCCTAAAAAATCACACTTTGTTATGGTATTAAGGTTGTTTATGAGGACAAAATGCTTTGATTAGTGTTTGTTTGTGTGTTATAGGTGCATGTGATACAATGGATGATAAGAAGAGCTATTTTGGAGTCATATGTTGAGGAAAAGGTCAAGAGAAAAGCTAAAGTGAAAAGATCTGGAAGAAGCAGAGAAACATCAGACGGACTGTTCATCCGCGGTTCACTCGCGGCCGCGGATGAACCGCGAATAATGAAGCTCTATGAAGTTTGCTATTCGCGGTCCCCTCGCGGCCACGAACGAACCGCGGAAGGTGCCGCAACAGTACTCCTAATTGTACTCAAACTTAATATTTTAGCCCTAAAACCTCTATCTTAACTCCTAGTTTGCCCAATATAGGCATGTTGTCTTTATTTCACTACTTTTGCAAGATATTGAGTAAGAGAGAATCCTCTCAACTCATTATTTTTATTTTATATCTAGTATTTCTTTATGATTTCAATTATTATTTTTGTTTCTTTATGCATAAGTAGCTAAATCTTTTTCTATGGTTTTGATGGAACGTATTGAGTGATGAACTTATTCTTTATGTGATTGCAAATTGTTAGCTAGATTTCTATTTGTTCAACTTCATTCTTGTTGTAGTTAATTGGTAGGATCCCCAATTAGCCGTGCCTATTTAGTGTGCATAACTTGGAAAAGAGTGCATATTTAGGTATATTGTTGAACAACACCACACCTAGGTTATTGGAGGAATCTATAACTTTAGGCGTAAAGACGGGGTTAGGAATAACGAAGTCTTGGGTGCAATCTTAAGTGAACTATTCAAATTAAAGCTAGCTAGGGTAGCTCGTGAGAGTGCACTACTAAATTATTGTAATTTCTCGGGAGAGGGTTACGATACACATAGCGTTCATGATTGATAGAATATATTAACAATTTCTATAAGCATAACGATAATGGATTCCATCAATAGGGGAAATCAATACCTTAGTCCTTCTCCATATTATTTTTACTCAACATTCAATTCTTTCTTATAAGCATTCTTAATTCTTGCAAAGTAGTTAGTCGAAATCCATACACAAATGTACTCTAAATTTTGGGAACTTGATTCAAAAGTACTCTTGGGGTTGTGATAGTTGCAATTGGTAGGTTAATTCTCTGTGGGATCGATCTCGGACTTATTAGACCAGGTTATATTGACTCCGACCGTTACTTGGACGTGAATCAGTAAGAGGTTTTGGAATAGAGAGTTGGAGTTTGAACCTCTACACTTAGAAAAGAGATAGACCCCACCAGCAAAACCATCAATTGAAGAGCCACCAAAGCTGGAGCTTAACCCACTACCAGCTCATCTCAGGTATGAATTTCTAGGCCGTAACTCCATTTTTCCTGTTATTATCTCATCTGGTTTGCTAGATGTACAGGCTCAAAAGCTTATTCAGGTACTTAAAGAATGCAAAACGGCCATTGGGTTGACCATGGCAAACAAAAAGAGGATCATCCCCGCATACTGCATGAACAAGATTCTTTTGGAAAAGGGGCACAAACCCTCCAGGAAACACCAAAGAAGGTTGAACCCAAACATGAAGGAAGAGGTAAAGAAAGAAGTAATAAAGTGGTTAGACGCGGGAATTATTTTCCCAATCTCTGATAGTAGCTGGGTTAGTCCAGTTCAATGTGTTCCAAAGAAAGGTGGAATGACGGTGGTGCAAAATGAGAACAGTGAATTAATATCAACAAGAACCGTCACCGGGTGGAGGATATGCATGGACTACAGGAAACTGAATCTAGCCACCCGCAAAGACCACTTCCCACTTCCCTTCATTGACCAGATGCTTGACAGGTTGGCAGGGACGTCACACTTTTTCTTCTTGGATGGGTACTCGGGGTACAATCAAATCACAATAGCCCCCGAGGATAGAGAGAAGACCTCCTTCAGATGCCCAAATGGAATTTTTGCCTTCAGGAGGATGCCCTTCGGATTATGCAATGCACCTGCCACATTCCAAAGGTGCATGATGGCCATATTCATTGACATGGTGGCAGATATCATGGAGGTGTTCATGGATGATTTCTCAGTGGTAGGGAATTCATTCGATGAATGCCTTGTCAATCTGACAAGAGTGCTGAAATGGTGTTTGGAGACAAACTTGGTGCTAAACTAGGAGAAGTGCCATTTCATGGTACAAGAAGGTATAGTCTTGGGGCACCGGGATTAGAGCAAGGGTATTGAGGTAGACCAAGCCAAGGTTGATGTCATTGCAAAGTTGCCTCCACCAACATCCATCAAGGCCATAAGAAGCTTTGTTGGACATGTCTGTTTTTACCAGAGGTTCATTAAAGACTTCTCCAAAATATCAAACCCTCTCTGTAAGTTTCTTGAAAAATATCACCCCCTTTTATTTTCTTATGAGTGCAGGATTGCATTTGAGGAGCTGAAGAAGAGGCTGGTCGCAGCACCAATCATCATTGCCCCCAACTGGGATCAACCATTTGAGCTTATGTGCGATGCAAGTGACTATGCAGTGGGGGCAGTGCTTGACCAGCGCAATGACAAGATGATGCATCCAATCTGCTAAGCTAGTAGAATATTGAGTGGAGCATAGTTGAATTACACAGTGACGGAAAAGGAGATGCTGGCGGTAGTATTCGCGTCCGACAAGTTCAGGTCCTATCTCATAGGATCCAAGGTAATAGTATATACTGACCATGCAGCACTAAGATACTTAATTGACAAGAAGGACTGTAAGACGCACCTAATTCATTGGGTGCTACTTCTATAAGAGTTCGATCTTGAAATCTGTTACCGTAAGGGCATCGAAAATCAAGTCGCTGATCAGTTATCACGACTTGAAGGAGCTGAAATTGTCACAGAGAGTGGAGAAATTCTGGATACCTTTCTAGATGACTAGTTGCTCGCTACCACCCTCCTTTAAGAGCTAAGGTATGCAGATTATGCAAATTACCTAGCCAGTGGTATTGTTCCTTATGACATATCATCGGTTCAGAGGAAAAGACTTTTTCGTGAACGCTAGCTTTATTATTACGACGATCCCTATTTGTTTAGGATATGCCTTGATAACATGATCCGGAGATGAGTCTCCGAGATCAAACAATCTTCTGTTTTGCAGGGGTGTCATGCTTCAACATATCATGGCCATTTTGGAGGAGTTCGAACAGCGCCCAAGATACTTGAGGCTGGTTTCTACTGGCCAACAGTATTTTAAGACCCCAATCGGCATGTCACCATACAAATTGGTGTATGGGAAAGCTTTTCATCTACCTGTTGAACTAGAGCACAAATCATGGTGCGCACTCAAGCAATTAAATATCGTTGGGATGAAGCAGGTGGATCAAGAGTCACCGGGTTACATGAGATGGAAGAATTCCGGTATCTAGCTTTCGAAAACACAAGATTATACAAAGAGAGGATGAAGCAGCTACATGACCAGAATATCATAGAGCACAACTTCAAATCCGAAGAGAAGGTACTTCTATATAACTCAAGGTTTTGGTTGTTCCCGGGCAAACTGAAATCGAGATGGTCTGGCCCATTCCGAGTGATAGAAGCATTACAGTCTGGCATTGTGGAAATGCAAACTATAGATGGCTCTCGCACTTTCAGAGTCAATGGATAGCAGTTAAAATTATATGTTGGAATGGAAGACATCAATGAGAAGGTGGAATTACGGTTAGATGAACCTCAAAGGTCTAGCGAGCCTTGAAATGCGCTAAATTAAGTCATGATGCAACGTTAAATTAGGCGCTACGTGGGAGGAAACCCACGAAATTGTTGTAAGTGTAAATCATTATAGTTAGTCTATACAAAAAAAACTGCTGATGCCTAGGCAAAAAGTTCAGAGGAACTATTTCACCGCGGTTGGACCACGGTGAATTGCCCTCTCTAAACCTTCTGCTTCGCGGTTCCACCACGATCGCGGTGGACCGCGGACCACGGTGAATTGCCCTCTCTAAAAATTTTCAATTCCCCCCCCCCCCCCCCCCCCCCCCCCCCCCACCCTAACGAAACTCCCCCCCCCCCATTCCCAAAAAAAGACTGCCGACACTCCCATCACCCTCTCTCTCTAAAAACAATTTCCTCCTGCTTCTCTCAACTTCTTCCACCCCAAATTCCATCATTCTTCCTCCACCACTTCTCCAAATTCTTCAATCATCACTCTCCCTTCTTCCCTCCTTCTACAAGTAAGTTTTCATTTATTTTTCTTTCTTGTTTCTCTCTTTAATTTTTTTAGATTAATTAGTTTAGTAAACTTTAATTGTAGTAATTGATTAAACCCATTCTAGAATTAGTGTAAAATATGTCAGTATGCCAGACTAATGTAGTAATATGGTGTATAATTGATTTTTGGGAGTTTGGTGTTAATTGAATTTGTTGGGTCTCTATTGTGTTGAATTGTGATGTTTATGGTGTTTTGGATACCCAAATTGGAGGTTGAATTAATTGGAATTGTTTTGGGCCAAATATGTTGTAGTATATTATTGTTTTATTTTTAGGGGAGATAATGCTTAGGTTTTGGTTGATTGTTGTTGTATATAATTGGAGATGGTGTATGTATATGTGGGTGATGTTGGAATTCCAAAAGGAGTAAGTGTGCACTAGGTAGATTTGGTAAAATTATTAGAAAAATAGGGTCAAAAGTAGGGGTTATGGTATGCTAGCACTAAAGGAGGTACATTTGTAGCCCACGGATGGTGAAGTCTGAGTAACCAAACCGATGTACTAACGTAATGAAAATTTGTTGTTGCTTCTATTGTGCAGGATTATGGCCCCCAAAAGATCTAGGAATGCGGCAAGCTCGTCTAGGCAGCCGACCTATGACGAGTCTCGATTCGCGTGCGAGGAAGCTGAAGCTCACTTTCATGCTAAGGCTACTAAAGCTTGGCTACATGAGATCGCAATTGACAGGATGGCTCTTCATGTTGAAAAGCCCGACATGTACGAGGAGATCAGACGTAGGGAGATGGAATTCCTGTTTGATGAACCGACCCTCGTTAACAAGATGCTAGTTAGGGAGTTCTATGCGAACGCACCCTACGCAATTTCCAGAGAAGTCTTTGTCAGAGGTAAGTATGTTTGGGCCAAAGTGCCATGTGTTAGGCAGGTTTTGAGACTGCCCGCTTTTTCTAGCGACGTGGATTTCTACCACGACAGTCCCGATGTCACTTGGGACAGCATGATTGAGGCCTTGTGTGCCAATGGACATCCTATCTGGATAAAAGACCAAATAAATCTGAATTGTAACAGCTTCACTCATATTGCTAAGTGCTGGATTATGGTTGTATGTAACCATTAATCAGTTCTCCAATTCTTTTGCACTACGCACTCCACCAAACGCCTTAGGATCAGGGATCTTCACTTTTGAATGTTCTTCACTCACTTGGCCTGGAGCGGCCAGTGCCCGTCGAAGAACAGTAATTTCGACATTCAAAGTTTCGATCTCTTTCTTTAGATCTCTAACTTTGCCTCTCGTAGCCTCAAAAGTTTGTTGGATCTCACCACGAAACTCAGCCATTCCTTCCTTTAGATGGTAGATCTCAGTAATTAGATCTGCCAAGTTTATAGGATCATCAGTCAAGCCGATCAGCCCTTCCAATCGCAGCACTCGTTCACGCAACTCTGAAGTTCCACCAGCCATAGTCACTTAACACGACCAAAGCTTTGATACCACTTGTTACACTGCCAATTTTTCGCAAAGATTGACAATGCACGACAGTAGCAAGTCGCACTGCTACTTCAGCCTTCTTTCGCACACAACAGTCCGACACTAGAAAGTTTCAGACTTTAGCCAACCGTAAAGAACACACACAGATTTACGGGTAAAAACACCCAACCTTTCTTACTCTCGTAGAATTACAAAGGACTCGGTTTGGATGGCTCACATATGTTACTTGCCAAGCCAAACGAAATATACACATACATAAAGGGGACTGCCTATGGCAGTTTACAAAGGGGGACAGTTTTGGGGCAGTTATTGACTTTCCTAAAATCAAGCTAACATTTCAGTTTGAATTCAAATTGAAACTCTTATCCACAAAATGGCCTTGTCCTAATCTGTAGAAGTCAACTTCTCATATGCTTTGCATATGCCTTCAACTTGCATCACATGCCTTGCACCACTGGACTTGCACACTAGCCTTTCCAGCTTCATTGCCCACGTCTGCCTTCAGCCTTTGCCTCACTTCGGACCCTGCCTTGCCCTTAATTTTATAGCCACGCCTTGCTATAAAACTAAGTCATCCCACTAATCCGTGCATGTCTTCATCAAGTGCCATGCCATAGCTGCCAATGCCGAAGCCCACGAACCCAAGGCTGCCTTGCCAACACACAAGACACCTTGCCTTAGCCGACCTGTCTAAGTCCAACACTACTTAGACACACGCCCAGCCGTGTACATTGCTTTCCATCAGCTTCACGACCCATGCCAAGGGACAATGTACCAACCCTTAGCACGAATCTGCCCAACCTCGTCAAGCCACATTGTTAGGCGCTAACAAACCACCCCCACTGGTTGAACTCGACACCCTCGTCTAGGTTGATTTCAAGTAGCCCACAAATTGATTATCAAACTGCCACAATGAAGTACCTTTCTCCCACGTTGCATACACCTCGTGTTTGCCTTTCCATTGAATTAAAATTTCTGTCCGCATGTTCTTCTTGTGCATCCCGGTTAACCGGTGTTCAAGAAATTTCACAATCTCGTCCTTAATCTAATTGCGCACTTCAGGAGGACCGTTCTTGATTTTATGCCCATCCAGATCATCAAGATCTTCCACAAAAGCCACAAATAACTCACAGGGAATGTGGGATGTATCTTCATTCTGTCCGGCAGCTTCATCCGATAAGCAACTTCGCCTACCTTCTCAATTACAAATTTAGGCACCTGCCACTCCACAATGACATGTACCATATTCGGGTACATTCGCTCTTGGTTTTGGCTCACCAAGTGACCCAGAAATTCAATCTCCTGTTTCTCAAACTCACATTTCTCTACATTGATCAAATGTGAGAGATGTTCATCAAGGATCCGACTGCCAATAACTATGTCGTCTACGTAGACAACGACAAAGTCATCCAGAAACTCGTACAGCACCTCATTCATCAAATTACTAAAGGACTCGTCACCTTCTACAATACGAACCTTCCAATAAACCAACCTTAAATCAAGCTTTATGAGCCATCACGCCTTACTTAATCTGTCTATCAAGTCCTGCACCAACGGAACCAGATATTTATTCTTCATAGTCACCTCATTTAACGCCCCATAGTCAACACACATCTGCAGCGTTCTATCCTACTTCTTTTGAAAGTGAACAGGTGCACCAAATGGGGCTTTAGATGGATGAATCAAACCCGCATCAAGCCGCTCATTTAGTTATTTTCGCAACTCAGCTAATTCCTTTGGCGCCATCCGATAAGGTGGTTGAGCAGGGGCACCATACCAGGCATCAACTCAATTCTATGTTCGATTGCCCTCCACGGTGCCAGATTTTTTGGCAACTCTGGAGGCATCACGTCAGCAAAGTCGCTCAAAATTTTAGCGACACGGTCTGGCACTTCCACTTTGACATCAGGTTTCACCTTGACCATCGCAGCAAGGAAAGTATCTTCTCCCTTTTTCAACCCTTTTTCTACCATGATGGCAGAGATTAATGAAGCCTTCCTTTGAGTTTTTCCTTTCCGTATGGATGAACAAATTTAATAAAACATGGAGCAATTTCATTCATGATCATCACTCCGTCCAAGTAAGGCATTGGGACGAAATGATGCTTCCGCATAAAGTCAATTCCGAGGATGATCTCAAACTCCTCTAATGGGATCACCATCAGATTTACCTTTCCTTTCCAATTCCCGCAAGACATTGGAACATTGTAAGCCATACCCATAATGGCTTGCGCTTTGGTATTCACCGTATTCATGTAAGAGGGAATCTTCAACACACTCAAACTATACTTATGCACCAAACTGGCCGAAACAAAGGTGTGCGTAGCGCCAGTATCCACCATATCTTTCACACTTTTGTCCCCAATTTTCATTTCAATGTGCATCAGCAAAGAATGAGGGTTACTCTCGCTGCATGTGGCATTAACCAACGAGGAAACATTCAAGAATTGCAAAGGATTCACCAAGGTAGCAACAATTTCCTGGCCTTCTCCATCCCCTTCCTTTTCTGTAGCAAGCAAAGCATTAACCCGCTCCCGATTTGGACAATGTTTGTCTAGATGGGATCCGCCGCACGTGCAGTAACCACTGCTTTTTTCGTTCGTGACGCCTCTATTTCTAGCATTTCCATCAGCCAAATTCTTGCCCTTTTCCACAACTACCTGTCGGACTTCTTTCCTCCATTCCCCTTGCTTCTCCACCCTTTTCTTAGGTTTTGAAGTAGAAGGAATATCAGAAAAACTACAGGTACTGCGATAATCCACCAAGCAATCCGCTGCAGCAATCGCACTTGGGAGATCTTTCACGTTCTCTCTCCTAAGTTCGTTCTGCGCCCATGCTTGCATTCCAGAAATAAAGTTATGCAATTTATCATCCTCCGATGTTCTGAAAATCCAGCATTAAGGAAGTGAATTCATTAATATAATCTCGAATAGATCCGGTCTGCCTTAGGCGTTTCAAGCGATCTCTAACAAGCCAAGATGCATTACTAGGCAAGAATTGTTCTTTCATTCTCTCCCGAAGTTTAGCCCATGTATCAATCTTGGGTCTGCCCGCACTTTCATCATCCGCGATGCGAGTTCTCCACCAAAATTTAGCATCTCCCGTGAGGTACATGCTTGTAATTGTGACCTTCTCTCCATCCGGAACTTTGGCAGTAGCAACGTACTGCTCCATATCCCATAAAACGTTCTCCAATTCTTTTGCACTACGCACTCCACCAAACGCCTTAGGATCAGGGATCTTCACTTTCGAATGTTCTTCACTCACTTGGCCTGGAGCGGCCAGTGCCCGTCGAAGAACAGTAATTTCGGCATTCAAAGTTTCGATCTCTTTCTTTAGATCTCTAACTTTGCCTCTCGTAGCCTCAAAAGTTAGTTGGATATCACCACAAAACTCAGCCATTCCTTCCTTTAGATGGTAGATCTCAGTAATTAGATCTGCCAAGTTTATAGGATCATCAGTCATGCCGATCAGCCCTTCCAATCGCAGCACTCATTCACGCAACTCTGAAGTTCCACCAGCCATAGTCACTTAACATGACCAAAGCTTTGATACCACTTGTTACACTGCCAATTTTTCACAAAGATTGACAATGCACGAAAGTAGCAAGTCGCACTGCTACTTCAGCCTTCTTTCGCACACAACAGTCCGACACTAGAAAGTTTCAGACTTTAGCCAACCATAAAGAACACACACAGATTTATGGGTAAAAACACCCAATCTTTCTTACTCTCGCAGAATTACAAAGGAGTCGGTTTGGATGGCTTACATATGTTACTTGCCAAGTCAAACGAAATATACACATACATAAAGGGAACTGCCTATGGCAGTTTACAAAGGGGGACAGTTTTGGGGCAGTTATTGACTTTCCTAAAAACAAGCTAACATTTCTGTTTGAATTCAAATTCAAACTCTTATCCACAAAATGGCCTTGTCCTAATTTGTAGAAGTCAACTTCTCATATGCTTTGAATATGCCTTCAACTTGCATCACATGCCTTGCACCACTGGACTTGTACACTAGCCTTTCCAGCTTCACTGCCCACGTCTACCTTCAGCCTTTGCCTTACTTCGGACCATGCCTTGCCCTTAATTTTATAGCCACGCCTTGCTATAAAACTAAGTCATCCCACTGATCTGTGCATGCCTTCATCAAGTGCCATTCCATAGCTGCCAATGCCGAAGCCCATGAACCCAAGGCTGCCTTGCCAACACACAAGACACCTTGCCTTAGCCGACCTGTCTAAGTCCAACACTACTTAGACACACACCCAGCCGTGTACATTGCTTTCCATCATCTTCACGACCCATGCCAAGGGAGAATGTATCAACCCTTAGCACGAATCTGCCCGACCTCGTCAAGCTATATTGTTAGGGGCTAACAATAGGCTATTATTCTACCATCGAAAGTTGATAGGGCAGCAATGTGAATTATGCGTCACCGGCACAATGGCTGTGCGATTCATCGAGTTATCATGAATCATCGCAGCAACAGGCAAAGCCCGCATCGACCTTTTATCTAATAAATGCATCCCTTCCAGAAGTCAGGGTTTGTTGCATGTATTAGCTCTAGAATTACTATGGTTATCCGAGTAGTAGATACTATCAAACAAATTATAACTGATTTAATGAGCCATTCGCAGTTTCACAGTCTGAATTTGTTCATACTTACACATGCATGGCTTAATCTTTGAGATAAGCATATGACTACTGGCCGGATCAACCAGGTAGCATTCATCATTGATGCCGGCATCACATGAGCATGGCTAACCCAAAGGCCACGGCCAAGTCCAAGGCGATCACGACCTTTATTCGTAAGGAGCATTCTTTGGGAAGATAGGAGCCAATGAAGACCCCGTGCCCATTGCACTTACCGAATCCGAGAGTCCGAGCACACTAGTCATGGACCAAGACATCGCAAGGTGAAGAAAGGACAACTTGGGACACAACTGCTTTTTGTTCACCCTGCACATCAAAAGTGAGGGCTGAAAGGCAACCGATTGTGCTTGATAATTCCTTGGCATTAGGTATGCGACACCAAAAACTGATGCCGAACAAGCCTAATTTGTGCTTGTGCCAAGACTGAGATGGTATGCGGGCTAAGACGTCGCTGCTCAATCAGGGATCCAACCTAGCCACATAAGCCAAACACCACTCATGTGCCGCACGTTCACTTGCCTCGCCGATACAAGTCAACAAAAGCCGCAACACGCGACGCGCAACCATATGTTGTTGCCGATGCCAACATTGCAAAGCCAAGACAAGCCCCGCAAAGCACGAATAAGTGGTTGAAGCAACGGCAAACATAACCCGCAACAACCGATGGCAATCTACAATTTACTGACTTTGCCCCATGCGCACGGCACCTTTTCGTGCTACTTGCACGATGCGTTGCTGTTCCATTGCAAAAAGCCATCAGCCATAACGAGTGATGTCGCCTCCTGATATTATGCAAGTCACAACCCGCAACAACTGATGTCAATCAGCAACTTGGTAAGCTTTGCCCCATGCACTTCACCCCTTACGGTGCTACTTGCGCGTTGCTTTGTCGTTCCATTGCTAAAAGCCATTAGCCGCCACGACCATTGTCGCCTCCCAATGTTAGACACAACCAGCAACAACTAATAGCAATCGGCAATTTACTGAGCTTTACCCATGCACACCGCACCTTTCGATGCTACTTGCACGATGCATTACCGTTCCATTGCAAAAAGCCATCAGCCGTCACGAGCAATGTCGCCTCCCGACGTTAGACACAACCAGCAACAACCGATGGAAATCGGTAATTTACTGCGCTTTGCCCATGCACTTTGCCCCTTGTGGTGCTACGTACATGTCGCGCTGCCATTCCATTTCTAAAAGCCATCAGCCGCCACGAGAGATGTCTCCTTCCTATGATATGCTAGACATAACCAGCAACAACCGATAGCAATCGGAAACTTAGTAGGCTTCTCCCCTTGCGGTGTTACTTTCACGTTGCTTTGCTGTTTCATTGCTAAAAATCTACCAGCCGCCACGAGCATTGTCCCCTCCTGATGTTAGACACAACCAGCAACAACCGATGGCAATCGGCAACTTGGTAAGCTTCACCCCATGCACATTGCCCCTTGCGGTGCTACTAGCATGTTGTTTTGTTGTTCCATTGCTAAAAGACATCACCCGCCACGAGCCTTGTCGACTCCTGATGTTGCCGGCAAAAACCGATGGCAATCAACAACTTAGTAAGCTTTGCCCCATGCACTTCACCCCTTGCGGTGCTACTTGCGCGTTGCTTTGTCGTTCCATTGCTAAAAGCCATCAGCCGCCACGAGCAATGTCACCTCTTGATGTTATGCTAGACACAACCCGCAACAATCGATGGCAATCGACAACTTAGTAAGCTTCGCCCCATGCACTTCACCCTTTGCGGTGCTACTTACATGTTGCTTTGCCATTCCATTGCTAAAAGCAATCAGCCACCGCGAGCGTTTTTCGCCTCCCGATGTTGCCCGCAACAACCGATGGCAATTGGTAACTTAGGAAGCTTCGCCCCATTTACTTTGCCTCTTGCGGTGCTAAGTGCACATTGCTTTGCCATTCCATTACTAAAAGCCATCAGCCGCCATGAGCGTTGTCGCCTCCCGATGTTAGACACAAGCAGCAACAATCGATGGCAATCAGCAACATAGTAAGCTTAGCCCCATACACTTAGCCCCTTGCGGTGCTACTAGCACATTGTTTTTCTATTCCATTGATAAAAGCCATCAGCCGTCATGAGCGTTGTTAACTCCTGATGTTGCCCGCAACAACCAATGGCAATCGATAACTTAGTATGCTTCTCCCTATAGACTTTACCCCTTGCGGTGCTACTTGCACGTTGCTTTGTCGTTCTATTGCTAAGAGCCATCAGCCGCCAAGATCAGTTTCGCCTCCCGATATTAGACACAACCAGCAACAACTCACAGAAATCGGCAACTTAGTAAGCTTCGCCCTACGCACTTTTCCCCTTGCGGTGCTACTAGCACGTTGCTTTGCCGTTCCATTGCTAAAACCCACCAGCCGCCACGAGCGTTGTCGCCTCCCGATGTTGCCCTCAACAACCGATGGCAATTTACAACTACTGAGCTTCGCCCATTGCGCACGGCGCCTTGCGGCGCTATTTGCACGATGCTCCGACGTTCATTGTCTAAAGCCATCAACTGCCATGAGCGATGCTAGACACAACCAGCAACAACCGATGGCAATCGGCAACATTGTAAGCTTTTCCCCATGCACTTTGCCCCTTACGGTGCTGCTCGCACGTTGTTTTGTCATTCCATTGCTAAAAGCCATTTACCGCCACGAGTGTTGTCGCCTCCCGATTTTGGCCGCAACATCCACTAGAAATCGGCACTTACTATGCATTGCCCCATACGCACGGCACTTTGAGGTGCTACTTGCACGATACTTCACCTTTTGCTACCAAAAGCCAATGTTTGCCACGATCAGTGTCACTCCCAGGCATGCTACGAGCCCACACGAGTACTTGCCGGGGTGGTTTGCGAACTTCGGGGATGTAGCACGGACTAGCCATGCATGCCCCCTATGGCCACGCCCCATGCCAGCGTCGCCCATGCGTGCCCGCACTGCCTGGCAGCCGGCACCTGAGGTGCCTTTCAACACCTCTACCCCCCTTATATATGCTTAAAAAAACCCAAGTTTTAGGAGTAGACTTTTCTTGTCTAGAGAATCATGATGGAGTTGTACAACGCCAAATAGCACAAACCAAGGTACAACTTACCTAATATATTCACAAATGACTTTTAAACATTGGAAATGATATTTCTATATATATATATATATATATATATATATATATATATTATAAAATAAAAAATACATGGAAAAATAGTAAATAATAATGGAAATTTTTTTAATACATCTAGTAATAATATTACACATAAAAGAGTAATTATTTTTATATAAAACTAACATAAAAACTATTTAAAATTACAAAAAAGCATAAAAATTAATAAAAACTAGATAAAATACATAATATTTTAATAAAACCATATGGATGATGAACCACCGTTAATCATGAGTAAATTCCATTGTCGCAACCGCTATAAGTGATTCAGAATTAAAACCGCCGCCGCCAACCACCAAGCGTCCACCAACCGTCGCCAGTCGCAACCGCAAACCACCGCTACTTACCATCACTGCCACCAACGACCACTACCGTCATTGCGCTTGACATGTTGCTAAGCATTTGGCTAGCACTAGACATTGAGCGGCATGGCACTACTGAAAAATTCACCTATGGCTACATATGCAAGACCATTGCAATAGGTAAGTAAACCGTTGCCATTGATTTGTTGCTATGGTTCAGCACCCGTTCCACAAGCTGGCGTGGATATAGAGCTTAAGGAACGGTTTTTGGAACGGTTCAGATAACCGTTGCTATAGTACAGTCTATCGCAACGGTTTTTCATATTCCTATTGGAACGATTATTGTCATCAACTGCAACGGTTATTTTTCGTTACCATAACATAAACTGCAACGATCCATAACCATTACTATATTTATTAAGCTGTTACATGCAAGACAGAAATGGCAACGATTTCTTCAAGAAATTGCAACGGTTGAATTGCCTATTGTAACGGTTTTTAGAATATTTTGAAATGGTTTACAAGTCCTATTGCTACGGTTTGTAGAATATGTTGGAACAATTACAGGTGCTATTGCGACGGTTAAACTACCTATGGCAACGATTCTGTTAGCTGTAACAGTTTAATTGAATTGAAAATAGTGTCCCATGTTGCAATAAATTATAAAACACTAAAGTTTTTATAAATAACAAAATAAAACTATTCATAATCCAAATTAACTAACAAGCTAATTAATAATAAAACCATAGATAGTAATGAAACCAATAAGTACATACATTTGATCTTTCAAGTCAAAAGTTTTAAAATGTTTTGATAACAAACATATATTCTTAGATACCGCCACATGCATCTATAACAATCGCCAATTCAAAAATCTCTTAAGTAAGATCAAGATCTTCATCACTGCCTTCATCACTACCTCTGCCTTCCATTGCTTCATCTACTCCACCTACAAAATAGTATAAATAAAATGTGGTCTCAGTCTTGATTTGGTAGCTCAGACAAATCTCCAAAACATAAGAAAGCATTTCCCAATTTCTGGCAGGGAAAAACAATCCAATGAATTTCTTGTTATGCTGGTGATGTCAATACATACACAAACTGCAGTAGAAAAGTTCAATAAAATCTCAAATGGCGCAGCCGTATTTGCAGTAGGTTTTATGAATTTAACAGGACCTTATCTATTTGGGTTCGGATACACCTCTATTTCCTTACTTCTACTTCTCATATCACATACCAATACCTGCAAAATAGTTTCTAGTTAACCTAGCATTTTCTACAGAACAAGGACATCAAAACCACGGTCTCCATTCTCTGAAGCGGAAATTGTCATGGACTGATTGAGCTTGTCCTTTAGTTAAGTACTGATACACTAGCCATTTTACTGAATCTAGATCGTGTTTACTATCCTCAACTTCATGGAAATCCAATGACATAAATCATGATATATACTAACAACACACTTTTGTTCATCCTCCTACTTATATGGACTTCTCACAATATGTCTTCCCCCGGATACTCTTCACGGCCATGTTTAACCTCAAGAACACCAAAAAGATTCAATTTTAGCTCTACTAGCTATATGATAAATATCAAAAACTCAATTTTCCATTGAAGCCAATACCAACAAGATAACTACCCAACCAATACCATTACGAGGAACGTTAAAGCAGTTTGCATGTAGGAAATACTGGCAGCTATTGCAGCCATAGAATGGCTTATTTTGATTGCTTGGTTTCTCACAAGCATTGCATGTGAGAGTTTCAGCTTTAGCTGGATTCATAAGTTTCAAGTTGTGAGGGTGGCTGAAGTGTTGTTTACCTTGAGAAGTTGAACCATTCTTAATTATAATCATAGGTCACTCAGGAAGTTTCTTGATAGATTAACAGACCAATTATGGATAGAGAAACTCGAGTAAAGCTAAAAAGAAGAGGAAAGAGAAGACGTGTAACATTTTCTAATGACTAACCTCGAGTGTTACTGCCAGCGGATGGACGATTGATTGGTTGAATAGCATCTAGTTGTGCACGAGCACTGAATATTCGCATATCAGGATCAAGTCTTAAATAGGGGTTGAGATGTTGAAGTCGTGTAACGACGTTCATCGTAATATGTTGTTCCATAGCATCCTTTTGTGCATTGAGCTCTTCCAACATTTTTTGCTTTTGTGCATTGAACTTTTCCATCAATTTTTGTTACATCCTCTCTTCCATTTCGTCCATTTTTTGTTCCATTCTCTCATTAGTGGCATTTACAGAGGATCCAAAATCTACGTTTTTTCTTTTTTAAGAGAGTCTTATTAATCCCTCGTCCATATATTCTTACCCGACCTGGGTGCTCAGGTCCCATGACAGATGCAAATGCGTCAACTGAATCACTTCCATCTCCACTTTCTTGATTTGATTGGATCCTCTCCATTTCAGCCTAAAATCCAAATGAAAGAGAATAGAATTTAAGTAAATAAAACTAAGACGATAATAAAGAAGAAATAGATAATCACAACAAACTTTAAATTAGAACTTTCTTACAATTTTACTAATTGTATTCTCACATGATTCTTTGTAAACTCGTCCAGGTTTTCTTTTTCTTGTGGCCACAGAGATGTCCTTACATGATAAGGTATCCGAAGTATCAGCCATTTCCTTCCTTTTTTCCTAATAACATGAAAACTGGTACGATAATCTTTTCATGCAAAGTTAGCCAGTTCATATTTTAGAAAAAATAAGAGAAAAAATCAAACCTCGATGATTCTAGCAAAACTTGTTTTCCAAACAGTATGTGGATGCTTCAACTTTTTTCGATTTGCGATATTGGTTTTAGACATTTTCTACAAATAACAAGCAAAAATTGACAACAAAGTTACTTATACAGAGGGCGTGAAACGGTTACAAAGGTGACTTCCTGCTATTAACTTATTATTGGTAAATAATTTACTACAAAATAGAAAAAATGGGTGAACATTCCTTATTATATATCCTACAAAGTTGGCAAAAGTTAGATGTAATTACCTTGGCGGCATCAGAGTTCCAACATTCAAGAAGATCTTTAAAGTGAGACTCCGGAACATCTTTTGCCCTATTCTCCATTCGAAGCTCGTCATTCTCATATGCTTCAAAGTGCTTTCTCTTTAACTAACTTTTATAGTTTCTCCAAGCAGTACAAACTTAATAAAAAACTCGATTATTCGCCCCTTCAGGAATGTCATATTTCTCCTACAAATTTAGTGCAATTAGGTTAATATGAGAAATATGAAATATTATTGACACTTATTGAATATTAGGAAGTTCAAACCTTCACATATTTCCAAATATCATTTTTTGTATCTAGTTTCCTCCAATCAAATACATTAAGAGGACAAAAGGTCTCATTCCTTCCCAATGTTCCGAGGAAGCTGCCCAACTCTTTTACAACTTCATCAGTAGGACCAATAGGTTTATTTAACTCATTTAATACGATTATTTTACGATCCTTCCTACCATGCACACTTTGAATTTGAGTAGAGCATATTTTCCTTTTTGGCGTGGGAGGGCCTGCACTAATACAAAACAAGGATAATCACCAATCACCACTATTAGTTAATTTTATGATTAAAATTTATATATACTTGCCTGGTTCCTCATATTGTTCAATTGCTTCATGATTGGTAGAATATTGAGATGGTCCATGCACAGATTGTTGATGTAGGAGTGATGGAATCCATTGGCACTTGCCACACTTGTTCTTGCACTCCTTGTGCTGTAGAAGAGGTAGAAGTCAATGGCACTTGCCGCACTTTTTCTTGCAATTGAGATCTTTGCAAAACCTTCTCAGCTTTTGATTATCTTTCTTCATTTTCATGAAAGGTTCTTTTTGTTGTCAACGACTAATTTCGCAAAAATGCAAGTGATCGCGATTCTGATTGTGTTTCTTCATTTTCATTAGACCTTATATCTTGAGAGGTTCTTTTTGTTGTCAACGACAAAATCTTTTGGTTTCGCAAAGAAGCAAGTGATCCAGCTGGAATGCGGTTTGATATTTTTTTTGTTTTTGCTTTAACACCCTTCTTGATTCATGCTGCTACCATTGAACAAAGAAAAACATGTGATTTGATTCAAAAAGTGCATCAAGATGGCAAGTATTGTCATACCTGTGCTTATAGTAAAGGTAATGAAAAGTAGTTTGGAATTGCAAATGATTTATACCATTGTAACTTTTCCTTGTGTTCTCTCTAAAGTGTTCTTCCTGTGCAGGAGTATGTGCAATGTGTGGAAAGCAAGTTCTTGACACCATGTTATCCAAACAGAGCAATGTATGATGTGAACATGAACAATCTAACTTGGCTGTTACCTCAGCACTCTTATCCTAGAAAACTGTTCTTTCTTTGTGAAAGCTATCAAATGTGATAAGAAGCAATTAGTCCTGTATAATACTTAAAGAGCTGCAATAATTGAGGAGCTAGAAATTGATCTTTGGAAACATTAATTCAATCAATCTTCATTACCAATCAAAAAAAATATGAAAAAGAAAATTAGATAGTCTTCGCAATTATTATTTTGTGCTTTGGTCTCTCTTACCTTTCGCCCACTGCCTCTTTTATAGACAAGGGGTTGGATTGTCATTGATGCGTATCCTGTGAGGTTTAAGGGCAGTGCTCTTAGTTATGTAACTAGTTTCGTTAAAATTTGTGGCTTATGAGGAACCCGGCTTGTTTGCAGTAGATAAATAGCAAAGGAACTAAAAAAATTCTTATATTAGCCTTTATTATAAGCAATTGGAAAACAAAATAACCAATTAGCAGGAATGTAATTAATGGAAGTGGGGTGATCTCAATCTGGCAATTAGAGTGACTCAACCAAAATTTTCAAACCCTCAATACACTGTGGTAAGGGAAAATATGATGCTATAATCTGCAATATTAACAACAAGAGCAGTTCTATCAAGAAACGGCCTTTAATTACATTGAGAGATGACAAAACAAAAAAAGAACCTTCAGAGCATGTAAAAGTCTTCATCAGAGAAGCAATTAGTACTTCATATGCCAGGTTTGCTACCAGGCATATGCTTGTGTTGTTTACATCACCAAAGCAAACTAATACGAGAACTAAGACACAGCTCCTCTTTTTTACTTATCCTTTCTGACCAAAAGCTTCAGAAAGAAGACCTTTTTAACCATTGAATTGTTTGGGCTCTGCCTAGCTGGTCTGCAACACTAAATGTTTATTTCTCATGACTAATCAATAATATAAGATATATGACATTTTCATGAAGAATAGGTTCTTTGAAGTTGAAAGTCAAGTTGAATTTCTTGTAGTATTACCCCTCAATGGTTATCAATGCAACCTATTCACAAGGGCTATCACTACATTGGGAAACTTTCACATGATTATATAGCTTACCTCTTCTTTAACTCCAAATTGACAGCAGAAAAAGCAACATCTGCAACTATTGCTTTTTAAAATGCAATCTGCAGTTCCAAATTATAATTTTTATATCTAGATTCCAT
The DNA here is from genome assembly GCA_032618575.1 of Nicotiana noctiflora. Taxonomy (NCBI): domain Eukaryota; kingdom Viridiplantae; phylum Streptophyta; class Magnoliopsida; order Solanales; family Solanaceae; genus Nicotiana; species Nicotiana noctiflora. Next base: position 450,455 of record JASVEL010012851.1, read on the forward strand.
ACTTTCTGGAGGATAGTATGATAAATAAAGATGTAATACATAGAATTAGAATAGGATGACTGAAATGGATGAGTACTGCCATGGTGTTATGAAATCGGCAGATGCTTAATAAAGTGAAATAGAAGTTCTATGGAACAGTTGTGAGACCTGCAATCTTATGACTGATGCCTCATATCTGCATTTAGAATACTTATAAATTCATCATCTTCAAAGTCCATGCTAATCTCCTTAGCATTGAGGTGGTCTATGTCTGACTTCAATTACTTCAGAAGCTGCTATCCACTTAAATGATCTCGTCTCTGCAATAAACAATTTCCTGAAGCTAGTTTGCGGAGAACGATCTCATCGAATGTGTCAAAGATATTTTTTCTGTGCATTTTCTGATTAAACTTTATCCAAGCACTCTTTTTACTGTGTCCATATTCTGGCACGTTGTGTTCCTCCACTTTCTCAAATAATATTAATATTCCTCTCAAGGGATTTTATCAATCAAGTCATGGCGTGGAGGAAAGAATTGATTGTTCACCGGCCGAAACTGCACATTCTAATGATGGGGGTGAGTTACTATATTTTTCTCTCTACTTGGGTTTTAATAATTACTCGTCAAGAACTTAACTACTAAATTGGCATCCAAGGATACAACCTTTTTGTAGAAGAGACTGGAGATGTGGGATACAGAGACTAGTGCGGTACAGTCCCTAAAGAAGTTGAAAAGTAGAAAAATTGTTTCTTTTGCATTGGAGAATCAAGAATTTCTCAAGCACAGTGATTCTGGATTTCTGATTGTTGATGTAACATGTTATTATAGGGCTCATTCATCTGTGTCTATTCTATTATATAGAATCTGGTAACAGACATATGCATATGATACATGGGTTAACAGAATACCATCAACCAGATGCTTTTTCTGAACTCATATGGCAAAAACTAAAGTCAGATATACCTATTTCTCTTGGTAAGATATACTTATAGCAATAATCACTGTTTAAGTTTAGTATTAACATTGAAAATAATGAGATATATTAAATATCTGATGTAAAGAGCAATCAACTAGACAAGAAATGCAAAAACATTTTTTCTCAGATCACCTAGACAGGAAATGCAGAAACACACTTTCTCTGAACACTCTGGAGTCAAATAAACTTTAAAAACAACAATAGCAGATGACGTATCAATAACAACACTAAAGAATAACCATGATGTTGTAAGACATTTAACAAACAGATAACAATCTCCCTAAAAAGAATATGAAACGAAATTAGAAGTGATCGACAACACAAAAAATAATCTTAAAATATATAAATGCATTATCACTTAGTCTAAAAAGAATATATTTAAAAGAATTTCAGAACTTTCTTATTTAATCATCTGCTTCCATCCAGTCTCAATCAGTATCATCAAACCCATCCTCCTCTTCCGTTTCTTCCGATTCTATAGTCATATCATGCTAATGTTGTGCGTTAGTTGGAATACTAACAATATTAATGGGTAGATATTCTCTTAACCATCTAACGTCAACATCAAGTAATCTAGAGGAGGAACCAATGTCATTATTAGGTTCCCTCCAAAATGTGTCTTCAATATTGGGACATTTCTCTTCCTCTAGATCATACAAATCAACAGGTACTTTATTTCTTGGATAATAAACATCTTTTTCAGTTGGATACTCCACATAAAAAACTTGTTAAACTTGTGATGCCAACACAAAAGGTTCATCTATACTGCATAATCTATTGAAGTACACCCGAGTTAACCCGTAATCATCAATTTCATTACGAATCCAATCACATCTAAATAGTACAACGCTAAAACAACCCCAATAATCAACCTCAATGATATCCTGAATAGCTCCATAATATATAACCTCACCATCGATGGGATTTTGGTCCCTAGCACTAGCAAAACTATAAGTTGTTGCCAATAAAGTCACTCCACTATTTTGAGTCTTGCCTCGGGAATTCCGTTCTTTGGTATGAAAATGGTATCCATTAATAAAATATGAAGTATATCTTTTGGCAACCATATTGGTTCCTTTGGCTAGCCATCGTAAATAATCTGGCACTACAATATTTTTAACTTTCTCCTTAAACCAATTACTGAATTCCTGACTATGATTCCTTGCTCTTTCCCATGTATTTGATCTACCGTGACTAACATTAAATTCTTATGTTCTCCGCGATCATGATATTTCAAGTTTAATCATTTAATAAACAAATATAAAATATAAATAAACATATATAAAATTATCTTACTTGATAAACTTTTCCATTTTTTCATCTACAATATTGAACAAAGCATATCGATGTGCTTCAAAAAATAACTGTGAATCCATGAGAATTTTTTTTTCTTACTTCCAATTGGATGGCCTATATTAGGGAATAAAGGTGACAAATTTTGAGAGCACTAATCATCTACAGTTTGGTACCTACTGAATTTTGTCTTCACGCCATCATGTACGTATCTCGAACAAAAAGTCAAGCACTCGTCAGCCAAAAACCCATCTACTATTGACACTTCTGGATAAGCTCGATTGCGTACAAACGCCTTGTAGTTCCATTATTGTTTGTTTTTGGTTGTAGCTCCTTTCGTATCCCCATTTCTTGCAAGTCGTAGCGAGAATTTTCATGGACCTTTGACTTTCTATCTATTTCCAATAACGTCCCGAGCAAACTATCACATATGTTTTTCTCAATGTGCATCACATCAAGATTGTGCCTCAATTTGTTATGCACCCAATATGGCAATTCAAAAAGATGGATCTCTTTTTCCATGGACCCTTTAGCACTCCGAGACCTTTTTTTAGTTCCCTTTCTACAGATATTGTTGAATTCAATCAGCTCTTCAAACACTTCCTCACCCGACAAAGGAGGAGGTGCAAGTTTGTGCTCCTCTTTACCATTAAATGACTTCTTATCTCTTCGAAATGGATGATCAAAAGGCAAAAATATTCGATGACCAATGCAACACATCTTATGACTATGTTTGAGATATTGAGATCATGTGCCATAATTGCAAGTGGGACATGCCAATTTCCCCTTAGTGCTCTATCCTTAAAGCATAACTAATGCTGGAAAATCACTAACTGTCCACAATAAGGCAACATGCATTCGGAAAGTTTGGTTGGTTACATCATCAAATGTGTCTATCCCTGTTTCCTATAGTTCCTTCAATTCTTCAATTAATGGTCGTAGGTACACGTCTATATCAGTTCCCGGAGATGATGGACCTAGAATGATCATAGACAACAGTATATACTCTGGTTTCATGCAAATCCACGGTGATAAATTATAGTTTATTAACATAACATGCCACGTGCTATGAGAAATGCTCATCGTACGAAACAGGTTGAAACCATGCCAGGGCACGTCCTGACCCGTGCCATGGCCATGACCTGCTACGTCATGCCACATCCTGACCCATGCCATGGCCATGCATTGCCATGGCCTGACCCGTGCTATGGCCATGGCCTGCCACGTCCAGACCTGTGCTATGGCCTTCCACTGCCAAGGCCTGCTATGTCCTGACCCGTGCCATGGCCATGCACTTCCATGGCCTGCCACGTCCTGACACATCCTAACCCATGCCATGGCCATGCACTGCCACTGCCTGCCACGTCCTGACCCATCCCAAGGCCATGCACTATCATGGCCTGCCACGTCGTGACCCGTGCCATGGCCATACACTGCCATGGTCTTCCACTTCCTAACCCGTGCCATGGCCATGACCTGCCAAGTCCTGCCATGTCCTGACCCGTGCCATGGCCATGGCCTACCACGTCCTGCCACGTCCTGACATGTCCTGACCCATACCATGGCCATGCACTACCGCGTCCTGCCACAACCTCACCCGTGCCATGGCCATGCACTGCCATAGCCTGCCACATCCTAACCTGTGCCATGCCCTGCCACGTCCTGACTCGTGCCATGGTCATGCACTGCTATGGCTTGCCACGTCCTGACCCGTGCCATGCCCATGCCTGCCACGCCCTACAACGTCCTATCATGCCTTTGGCAGAGGATTTAGCCTCTCAAGCGATGCCTTGTGCCATGCCATGGCCACGCTTGCAGTGCATTGGGCCTTGGCCTCTGAAGCGACACCCCAAGAAACAACTATTTGCACACATCGCCCCTTGGCATAGGACTCGACCTCGGAAACAACACACCAAAAGGCCGCTAGTAGTGTATTCGCACATAGCCGTTACCTTGACACGACTAAGTGTCAGGTCCCATTATCCACCTAATACACAAATTGTATAGGTCCCAAGGTCTTGAGGACTTGTACGGTTTTTCAACACTTACTTTATTATTTAGCATCAAGAGAGGACCAAACCACTTTTCGGAAAAGTTGGAAATTGATTTGATTGGAGGGGGAGGGATGAATCAGAGCGACAAAGGGCTGAATCTTAGTGGATCTTGGCAGCAAGGCCACTCTGCCACTTACAATACCCAATCGCGTATTTAAGTCGTCTGCAAAGGATTTTACCCACCGCTTGATGGATATTGTACTTCAATGTGGCCACCACAGCTCTTCTTCCGCGATGACTTGGCCAATGACACGTGCCCTTGGCGGCCAAAGGCCCCTACCGCGGGTCGGCAAGTTGACGGCGGGCACATGTATCGCTTCTAGCCCGGATTTGGACTTAAAGGTGTTCAGTCATAATCCAGCACACAGTAGCTTCGCGCCACTGGATTTTCAACAAAGCGCGATGACCAATTGTGCGAATCAACGGTTCCTCTCGTACTAGGTTGAATTACTATTGCGACACTATCATCAGTAGGGTAAAACTAACATGTCTCAATTGGTGGGTGAACAATCCAACACTTGGTGAATTTTGCTTCACAATGATAGGAAGAGCTGGCAGTGAAGGATCAAAAAGCAATGTCGCTATGAACGGTTGGCTGCCACAAGCCAGTTTTCCCTGTGGTAACCTTTCTAACACCTCTAGCTTCCAAAAGGAGGGACACTGCCCCGCTTCTAATTGATAGAATAAGTATAATAACGTTAGAAGTAGTGGTATTTCACTTTTGCCTTTCGGCTCCCACTTATACTACACCTCTCAAGTCATTTCACAAAGCTGGACTAGAGTCAAACTCAACAGGGTATTCTTTCCCCGCTGATTCTGCCAAGTCCGTTCCCTTGGCTATGGTTTCGCTGGATAGTAGACAGTGACAATGGGAATCTCGTTGACCCATTCAGGCGCATCACTAATTAGATGATGAGGCATTTGGCTACCTTAAGAGAGTAATAGTTACTCCAACCGTTTAACCGCGCATGGTTGAGTTTCTTCACTTTGACATTCAGAGCAATGGGTAGAAATCACATTGCGTAAACATCCACAAAGACCATCGCAATGCTTTGTTTTAATTAAATAGTTGGATTCCACTTGTCTGTACTAGTTCTGAGTTGGTTATTCGATGACCAGGGAAGGCCCCCGAAGGAACCGTTCCCAGTCCGTCACCCGGCCGGCATGCGGTGACCCACTCTCACTGTGGAAGCAGCCCGAGAAGTCCGCCGAAAGCTAACGAGTTAGGGACTAGGACCCCCGTGCCCAGCCCTTAGAGCAAATCCTTTTTCCCGAAGTTACGGATCCATTTTTCCGACTTCCCTTTCCTACATTGTTCTATCATCTAGAGGTTCTTCACCTTGGAGACCTTATGTGGTTATGAGTTCTACCGGGTGTGGACGGCACTCGGTCCTTCATATTTTCAATTATTGCCGGGGGTGCACTGGACACCACGCGATGTGCAGGGTGCGCAGGCTGCTAAATAGAAAAGATAATGCTTCCCGAGGCCCCCGCCGACGTCTCCGAACTTCATAACATTTCCATCAACCGCCACATCCCGGTTTAGGAATTTTAACCCGATTCCCTTTCGGAGTACGCGCGAAATGCACTATTTGTCAGGGTTCTCCCAACCCTTAGGATCGACTAACCCATGTGCAAGTGCCATTCACATGGAACCTTTCCCCTCTTCGGCCTTCAAAGTTCTTATTTGAATATTTGCTACTACCACCAAGATCTGCACCGACGACCGCTCCGCCCAGGCTCACGCCCAAGGTTTTGCAGCGACCGCCACACCCTCCTACTCATCGGGGCCTGGTACTTCCCCCGACGGCCGGGTGTAGGTCGCACGCTTTAGCGCCATCCGTTTTTTAGGCTAGTTGATTTTACAGGTGAGTTGTTACACACTCCTTAGCGGATTTCGACTTCTATGACCACCGTCCTGCTGTCTTAATCGACTAATACACTTTGTGGGATCTAGGTTTGCGCACAGTTTGGCACTGCAACGCGGCTCCTGTTCATCCCCCATCACAAGTTTTTCTTACCAAAAATGGCCCACTTGGAGCTCTTGATTCCGTGGTGTGACTCAACAAAGCAGCCATGCCATCCTACCTATTTAAAGTTTGAGAATAGGTCGAGGGCGTTGCGCCCCTGATGCCTCTAATCATTGGCTTTACCTGATAGAGCTCGTACGCAAGCTCCAGCCATCCTGACGGAAACTTCGGAGGGAACCAGCTACTAGATGGTTTGATTAGTGTTTCACCCTTATACCTAAGTTAGACGAAAAATTTGCACGGCAGTATCGCTGCGGGCATCCACCAGAGTTTCCTCTGGCTTTGCCCCGCTCATGCATAGTTCACCATCTTTCGGGTCCCGAAAAGTATGCTCACACTCAAACCCTTCATAGAATATCAAGGTCGGTTGGCGGTGCACCCCTCAGAGGGATCCCACCAATCAGTTTCCTTACACCTTACGGGTTTACTTGACCGTTGACTCACACACATGTTAGACTCCTTGGTCCGTGTTTCAAGAGGAGTCAGAGGAGCGTGCTGCCTACAAAATAAAAGAGACATGATTCCACGAGCATATCAAAAGCCCAGGCTTTGGCCGCCCCCAATCCACACTGGTCCAGACCGCGAGTCAATCGGCGGACCGGCACAACACTATTCCACATCCGATCGGAGCACATAGCCGGCCCCCATATGCTTCCCTCGGAACAATTTCAAGCACTTTTAACTCTCTTTTCAAAGTCCTTTTAATAATTCCCTCACGGTACTTTTTCGTTATCGGTCTGTCGCTCGTATTTAGCCTTGGATGGAATTCAATGCCTGATTTGGGCTGCATTCCCAAACAACCCGACTCATAGACAGCGCCTCGGTGTGTGATAGGGTCCGGGCACAACGAGGCTCTCACCCTCTCTGGCGCCCCCTTCCAGGGGACTTGGGCCCGATCCGCTGCTGAAGATACTTCTCAAGACTACAATTCGGATGGTAGAGCCGCCCAATTCTAAGGCTGGGGTGTTCCCGGTTTGCTCGTCGTTACTACGGGAATCCTTGTAATTTCTTTTCCTCCGCTTATTGATATGTTTAAACTCAGCAGATAGTCCCACCTGACCTAGGGTCGCGGTCGGAGCGCCCAAGCACGATACAGATCAGGGAGCCCAAACGTGCGATGGGTTGGAGCCATGACGTTACGTGAGTTGAGTTTGAACCACCACTTGTCGTGATGTTCGTCGCCGTGGACTTGCATTTAGGCAAACTGCACGCTCGAGGCACATGGGAAGCCACTATCATCCCCACGACAATGTCGCGACCATGCTAACGGCACGGTGTGCGGGGGAGACACAATGTGTGATGCCCAAGCAGACGTGTCCTCGGCCAGATGGCTTCGGGCGCAACTTGCGTTCAAAGACTCGATGGTTCACTATATTCTACAATCCACACCAAGTATCGCATTTCACTACGTTCTTCATCGATGCGAGAGCCGAGATATCCATTGCCGAGAGTTGTTTGTGTTTCAAAAGAAGCACAAGTCCCCCCACGTGCTCTGCGAAAGGGGCGCGAGGGGCAGGCTTTCAACTTAGTATTCCTTGATGCTTTCCACGCCGGGGTTCGTTAATCACCCGAAATGCACGCAAGTGCATGCGTCGGGGATAGGAGGGAGCCTTACGGATGGAGGCCAAAGCACCCTGACCGCGCTGCTTCCCAGTGTTTAAACAGGTCCGCGGGTCGTTCTGCTTTGCAAGTTTTGACAATAACCCATCCGCAGGTTCACCTATGGAAACATTGTTACGACTTCTTCTTACTCTAAATGATAAGGTTCAATGGACTTCTCGTGACATCTCGGGCAGCTAACCGCCCACGTTGCCGCAATCCGAACATTTCACCGGATCATTCAATCGGCAGAAGCGACGGGCTGTGTGTACAAAGGGCAGGGACATAGTCAACACGAGCTAATGACTCACACTTACTAGGAATTCCTCGTTGAAGACAAACAATTGTGATGATATATCCCCATCACGATGTAATTTCAAAGATTACCCAGGCCTGTCGGCCAATACTATAAACTCGCTGAATACATCAGTGTAGCGTGCGTACGGCCCAGAACATGTAAGGGCATCACAGACCTATTATTTCCTCAAACTTCCGCGGCCTAAGAAGCTGGCCGCTAAGGGATACCTCCGCATAGCTAGTTAGCAGGCTGAGGTCTTGTTCGTTAATGGAATTAACCAGATAAATCGCTCCACCAACTTTGAACGGCCATGAACCACCAACCAAAGAATCAAGAAAGAGCTCTTAGTCTGTCAATCCTTATTATGTCTAGACCTGGTAATTTTCCCCGTGATGACTCAAATTAAGCCGTAGGCTCCACTCCTGGTGTTTCCCTTCCGTCATTTCCTTTAAGTTTCAGCCTTGCGACCATACTCCCCCCGGAACCCAAAAACTTTTATTTCTCATAAGGTGCCGACGGAGTCCTAAAAGCAACATCCGCTGATCCCTAGTCATCATCATTTATGGTTGAGACTAGGACGGTATCTGATCGTCATTGAGCCCTCATATTTTGTTCTTGATTAATGAAAACGACCTTGGAAAATGCTTTCGCAGTTGTTCGTCTTTCATAAATCTAAGAATTTCACCTCTGACTATGAAATACGAATGCCCCCGAATGTCCCTATTATTCATTACCCCGATCCAGAAAGCCAACGTAATAGGACCAAAATCCTATAATGTTATCCCATGCTAATGTATACAGAGCGTAGGCTTGCTTTGAGCAGTCTAATTTCTTAAAAGTAACAGCACCGGAGGCACAACCCGGCCAATTAAGGCTAGGAGTGCATTGTCAACAAAAGGGACGAGACGATCGGTGTACATCTAAGGAGGACTGGTCGGTTAATCCAAAGACCAACTATGAGCTTTTTAACTGCAAAAACTTAAATATACGCTATTAGAGCTGGAATTACCACGGCTGCTGGCACCAGACTTGCCCTCCAGTGGATCCTCATTAAGGGACTTAGATTGTAATCATTCCCATTACTAAACTCATAGAGCCCGGTACTACCCCCGTGTTAGGATTGGGTAATTTGCGCACCTGCTACCTTCCTTGGATGTGGTAGCCATTTCTAAGGCTCCCTCTCCGTAATCGAACCCTAATTCTCCATCACCCGTCACCACCACGGTAGGCCACTATCCTACCATCGAAAGTTGATAGGGCAGAAATTTGAATGATGTGTCGCTGGCACGATGGCCGTGCGGTCCGTTGAGTTATCATGAATCATCACAAGAACGGGCAAAGCCCGCATCGACCTTTTATCTAATAAATGCATCCCTTCCAGAAGTCGGGTTTTTTGCACGTATTATCTCTAGAATTACTACGGTTATCTGAGTGGTAGATGCCATCAAACAAACTATAACTGATTTAATGAGCCGTTCACAGCTTCACAGTCTGAATTTATTCATACTTACACATGCATGGCTTAATCTTTGAGAAAGGCATATGACTACTGGCAAGATCAACCAGGTAGCATTCCTCATTGACTCCAGCATCGCATGAGCATGGCTGACCCAAAGGGCACGGCCAAGTCCAAGACGAGCACGGCCGTCATTCGTAAGGAGCATTCTTTGGGGAGATATGAGCAATTGAAGACCCCGTGCCCATTGCGTATACCGAATTTGAGAGTCCGAGAATACTTGTCATGGACCAAGTCATCGCAAGGTGAAGCAAGGACAACTTTGGACACAACTGTAGCTTTTGGTTCACCCCGCACGTTGAACGTGAGGGGCGAAAGGCAACCGATTGTGCTTGCTAATGCCTTGGCATTAGGTATGCAACATAAAAAACTGACCCCGAACAAGGCTAATTTGCGCTTGTGCCATGACTTAGATGGCATGCGGGCCAAGACGTTGCTACTCAAGCAGTGATCCAACCTAGCCACACAAGCCAGACACCACTCATGTGCCACACGCACACTTCCCTCGCCGATAAAAGCCAACAACAACCCCAACACGCAATGTGCAGCGATGTGTTGTTGCCGATGCCAATGTTGCAAAGACAAGACAAGCCCCGCAAAGCTCAAATAGGGGGTCGAAGCAATGCTAGACACAACCCACAATAATCGATGGCAATTGGCAATTTACTGAGCTTTGACCCATGCGCACGACACCTTTTGGTGCTACTTGCATGATGCGTTGATGTTCCATTGCAAAAAGCCATAAGCCGTCACGAACGATGTCGCCTCCCGATGTTATGCCAAACATAACCCGCAACAACTAATGGCAATCAACAACTTAGTAAGCTTCGCCACATGCACTTCACCCCTTGCGGTGCTACTTGCACGTTTCTTTGTCGTTCAATTGCTAAAAGCCATCAGCCGCCATGTGCGTTGTCACCTTCCAATGTTAGACATAACCACCAACAACCGATGGAAATCGGCAACTTAGTAAGCTTCACCCCATGCCCTTCGCCCCTTGCGGTGCTATTAGCACATTGCTTTGTTGTTCCATTGCTAAAAGCCATCAGCCGCCAGGAGCGTTGTCGCCTCCCGATGTTGCCCGCAACAACCGATGGCAATCGACATCAACTGAGCTTTTCCCTATGAGCACGGCACATTGCGTTGCTACTTGCATGACGCACCGTCATTCATTGTCTAAAGCCATCAGCTGCCACGAATGATTCTAGACACAACTAGCAACAACCGATGGCATTCGGCAACTTAGTAAGCTTCGCCCCATGCATTTCGCCCCTTTCGGTTCTACTTGCACGTTGCTTTGTTGTTCTATTACTAAAACCCATCAGCTTTCACGAGCGATGTCTCCATCAGTTGTTTCCCGCAACAACCGATGGCTATCGACATCTAATGAGCTTCGCCCGATGCGCACTACACCTTGTGCCACTAATTGCAAAATGCTCCGCCGTTTGTTGTAAAAAGCCATCAGCCGTCATGGGCGGTGGGGGGGAGATTTACAGACAAAACCCACAACAACCGATGGCAATGGAAAACTTACTAAGCTTCGCCCTTTGCGGCGCTACTTGCACGATGCTTTGTCGTTCCATTACCAAAAGCCATCAACCGCCATGATTGATGTGATGCCAGACACAACCCGCAACAAATAATGACAATCAGAAACTTAGTAAGCTTCACCCTATGCACTTTGCCCCTTGCGGTGCTGCTCACACGTTGCATTGGCATTCCATTGATAAAAGCCATTTGCCACCACAAGCATTGTCGCCTCTCGATTTTGCCCCCAACATCCATTGGCAATCAGCACTTACTAATCTTTGCCCCATGCGCACGACACCTTGAGGTGCTACTTACATGATGCTCCACCTTTTGTTGCCTTAAGCCAATGTTTGCCACGAGCGGTGTCACCCCCAAGCATGGTACAAGCACATACGAGTACTTGCCGGCGTGGTTTGTTAACTTTGGGGATGTAGCACGGACAAGCCATGCATGCCCCCTATGCCCACGCCCCATCCCAGCGTCGCCCATGCGTGCTCACACTACCTAGTAGCCGGCACCTGAGGTGCCTTTCAACACCTCTACCCCCCTTATATATGCTTAAAAAGAACCCAAATTTCAGGAGTAAACATGCCTTGTCTAGAGAATCATAATGGAGTTGTACAACACCAAATAGCACAAAACAAGGTAAAACTTACCTAAAATATTCACAAATGACCTTTAAACATTGTAAATGATATTTTTTACAAAAAAAAATTATTTTTATTTTTATTATAAAACGAAAAATACATTGAAATATAGTAAAAAATAGGGAAATTATTATAAAAATAGGAATAATAATGGACAAAATTTCCAATACATCTAGTAATAATATATCACATAAATGAGTAATTTTTTTATATAAAACAAACATAAAAACTATTTATAATTACAAAAAAGCATAAAAATTGATAAAAACTAGATAAAAAATAGGTAATATACATAATATTTTTATAAAACCATATGGATGACCAACCACCATTAGGCATGAGTAAATTCTATTGTGCAACCGCTATAAGGTATTCCGAATTAAAACCACCGGCGCCAACCACCAAGCGTCCACCAACCATCGTCGGTCGCTACCGCAAACCATTGCTACTTTCCATCACCGCCACAACGACCACTACCATCATTGTGCGTGACATGTTGCTAAGAATTTGGCTAGCACTAGACATTGAGCGACGTGGAGCAGCTTGGAGACACGTCCTGACCCGTGCCATGGCCACGCCCTGCCACGACCTGCCACGTCTTGACCCATGCCATGGCCATGCACTGCCAAGGCCTGCCACGTCCTACCACATCCTGCCACGTCCTGACCCATGCCATGACCATACAATGCTATGGTCTGCCACGTCGTGACCCGTGCCATAGCAATGGCTTGCCACGTCCTGACTCATGCCATGGCCATGCACTGCCAAGGCCTGTCATGGCCTGCCACGTCCTGACCCGTTCCATGGCCATGAACTGCCATGGCCTGCTATTTCCTGACCCGTGCCATGGCCTTCCAAGCCCTGACCCGTGCTGTGGCCATGGTCTACCAGGTCCTGCCACATCCTGACCCGTGCCATGGCCATGCACTGTGACCTGTGCCATGGCCAAGCCCTACCATGGCCTGCCACGTCCTAATCTGTGCCATTGCCATGGCCTGCCACGTCCTGCCACATCCCGACCCGTGCCATGACCATGCACTGCCATGGCCTGCCACGTCCAGCCACATCCAGCCACCTGCTGACCCGTGCCATGGCCACGCCCTGCCATGGCCTTCCACATCCTTCCACGTCTTGACCCGTGCCATATCCTTGCACTGCCATGGCCTGCCACCTCCTTACCCTTGCCATGGCCATGGCCTGTCACGTCCTGATATGACCTGACCCATTCCATGGCCAAGCGCTGACATGGCCTGCCACGTCCTGACCCGTGCCATGGCCATGCACATCCATGGCCTACCACATGGTGCCACGTCCTGACCCGTGCAATGGCCGTGCACTGCCATGGTCTACCACGTCTTGCCACGTCCTGACCCGTGCCACGGCCATGGCCCGCCATGTCATGCGACGTCCTGCCATGCCTTTGGCATAAGATTTGGCCTCTCGAGCGATGCCTTGTGCCATGCCTTTGCTACGCTGCGGTGCATTGGGCCTTGGCTTCTCAATCGACACTCCGGCTATGTGCGAATACACCGAGGGTTACGCATCGCGTCGCCCCCGTACATTGTGCCATTCTCATGGTCGCGGTGGTGTCGTAGGGAGGATACTAGCCTCTCGTGCGCCTCGAGCATGCAGTTGGCCTAAATGCACGTGACGGACATCATGACAACTGGTGTTGAAGCTCAACTTTCGTAATGTTATGGCTCCAACCTGTCGCACGTTTGGGCTCCTTGACCCTTATCGTGCTTAGGCGCTCTAACCATGACCCCATATCAAGCGGGACTACCTTCTGAGTTTAAGCATATCAATAAGAGGATGAAAAGAAACTTCTAAGGATTTCCCTAGTAACGGCGAGTTTATCAGGAATGGCCCAGCCTTAGAATCGGGCGGCTCCGCTTTCTAAATTGTAGTATGGAGAAGCGTCCTCAGTGGTAGACCACGCCCAAGTCCCCTGGAAGGGGGCGCCAGAGAGGGTGAGAGCCCTGTTTTGCCCGGACCATGTTGCACCACGAGGCGCTATCTACGAGTTGGGTTCTTCCGGAATGCAGCCCAAATCGGGCGGTGAATTTCGTCCAAGGCTAAATATGGGCTAAAAACCGATAGCGAACAAATACTGCAAGGGAAAGAGGAAAAGGAATTTGAAAAGAGAGTCAAAAGGTGATTGAAATTGTTGGGAGGGAAGTGGGTGGGGGTCGGCAATGCACTCCGGTCGGATATAGAATGATGTTGAGCCAGTCCGCCAATCGACTCGGGTATGGACCAGCGTGGATTGGGGGGGCGGCCAAAGCCCGACCTTTTTATATGCTCGTCGAACACCGTGTCCTTGATTGTGGTAGGCAGCATGCACCTATGGCGTGCTTTGGCATCTGCGTGCTCCTGACGCTGGCCTGTGCACTCCCCATTCCACCCGTCTTGAATCACAGACCAAGGAGTCTAACATGTGTGCGGGTCAATGGGCAAGTAAACCCATAAGGTGTAAGGAAGCTGATTGGTGGGATCCCTCTGAGGGGTGCACTGCCGACCGACCTTGATCTTTTGTGAAGGGTTCGAGTGTAAGCATAGCTGTCAGGACCCGAAAGATGGTGAACTATGCCTGAGCGGGGTAAAGCAACAGGAAACTCTGGTGGAGGCCCGCAGCTATACTGACATGCAAATTGTTCGTCTGACTTGGGTATTAGGGCGAAAGACTAATCAAACCGTCTAGTAGCTGGTTACCTCCAAAGTTTTCCTCAAAATATCTGGAGCTCGCGTGCGAGTTCTATTGGGTAAAGCCAATGAGTAGAGGCATCGGGGGCGCAACGCCCTCGACCTATTCTCAAACTTTCAATAGGTAGGACGGCGCGACTATTTTGCTGAGCCGCACCACAATATCTAGAGGTCCAAGTTGGCCATTTTTGGTAAGCAGAACTGGCGATGTGGGATGAACCAGAAGCTAGGTTACGGTGCCAAACTAAGCGCTAACCTAGATCCCATAAAGGGTATTGGTCGATTAAGACAGTAGGACGGTGGTCATGGAAGTCGAAATCCGCTAAGGAGTCTGTAAAAACTCACCGACCAAATCAACTAGCCCCGAAAATGGATGGCACTTAAGCACGCGACCTACACCTGGCCGTGGGGGAAAGTACCAGGCCCCGATGAGTAGGAAGGTTCGGCAGTCACTGCAAAACCTTGGGCGTGAGCCTGGGCAAAGCGGCCGTCGGTGTAGATTTTGGTGGTAGTAGCAAATATTCAAATGAGAACATTGATGGCCGAAGAGGGGAAAGGTTCCATGTGAATGGAACTTGCACATGGGTTAGTCTATCCTAAGGTTCGATAGAACCCAATAGATAGCGTGTTTCGCGCGTACTCCGAAAGGGAATCAGGTTAAAATTCCTAAACAAGGATGTGGCGGTTGACAGCAATGTTAGGTAGTCAGCAGACATCGGCGTGGGCCTTGGAAGATTTATCTTTTCTATTTAATTGCCTGCCCACCGTGGAAACAACTCAGTCTGAGGTAGGGTTCAGCGGTTGGAAGAGCACCGAACGTCACGTGGTTTCTGATGCACCCCCGTCAGCCCTTGAAAATTTGGAGGACTGAGTGTCGTACACGCCCGGTCGTACTCATAACTGCATCAGGTCTCCAAGGTGAACATCCTCTGGTTGATGGAACCATTTAGGAAAAGGGAAATCAGCAAAATGGATTCGTAACTTCGGGAAAAGGATTGGCTCTGAGGGCTGGCCACGGGGGTCCCAGTCCCGAACCCGTTGGTTGTCAACATACTGCTCGAGCTGCTTCCAGTACAAATACGAACCGTGAATGTGTTGCCTAGCAATCCTTCAGACCTTCGGAATTCAAAGCTAGAGGTGTCAGAAAAGTTACCACAGGGATAACTAGCTTGCGGCAGCCAAGCGTTCATAGCGACGTTGCTTTATAATCTTTCGATGTCGGCTCTTCCTATCATTGTGAAGCAGAATTGACCAAGTATTGGATTGTTAACCCACAATTAGAGAACGTGAGCTAGGTTTAGATCATCGTGAGATAGGTTAGTTTTATCCTACTGATGACAGTGTCGCAATAGTAATTCAACCTAGTACGAGAGGAACCGTTGATTCGCACAATTGGTCATCGCGCTTTGTTGAAAAGCTAGTGGCGTGAATCTACCGTGCGCTGGATTATGACTGAACCCCTCTAAGTCTAAATTCGGGCTAGAAGTGACTCATGTGCCCGCCGTCCGCTTGCCAACCTGCAGTAGGGGCCTTTGGCCCCCAAGGGCACGTGTCATTGGCTAAGTCATCGCGGCGGAAGAGCCGCGGTAGCCGCCTTGAAGTACAATTTCCATCGGGCGGTTGGTGGAATCCTTTGCAGACGACTTAAATACGCGATGGGGTATTGTAAGTGGAAGAGTGGCCTATCTGTCATGATCCACTGAGATTCTGACCTTTGTCACTCCAATTCGTCCCTCCCCCTCCAATCCAATCAATTTATAACTTTTTCGAAAAGAGGTTTGGTCCTCTCTTGATGCTAATAATTATTAAGTGTGGGAAACCCGTAAAAGTCCTCAAGACCTTGGGACCTATACAACTTGTGAATTAGGTGGACAATGGGACCTGACACTTAGTCATTTCGAGGGAACGGCTATGTGCGAATACACTACTAGCGGCCTCTCGGTGTTTTTTAGAAGAAGAACAAGTCCCCCCCCACGTGCTACGAATGGGGCGCGAGGGGCAGACTTTTAACTTAGTATTCCTAGACGCTTTCTGCGCCGGGGTTCGTTAATCACCCGACATGCATGCAAGCGCACGCGTCGGCGATAGGAGGGAGCCTTGCGGACGGAGGCTGAAGCACCCCGACATTTCACCGTGAACTGCCCACATCATCGTGATCCAAACATTTCACCAGATCATTCAATCGATAGGAGCGACGGGTGGTGTGTAAAAAGGGCAGGGACGTAGTCAACGCGAGCTTATGAATCGCGCTTATTAGGAATTCCTCATTATAGACCAACAATTGCAATGATCTATCCCCATCACAATAAAATTTCAAAGATTACCCAGGCCTTCCGGCCAAGGCTATAAACTCGTTGAATACATCAATGTAGCGTGCGTGCGGCCCAGAACATCTAAGGGCATCACAAACCTGTTACTGCCTCAAAATTTCGACGGCTAAAAGGCCGTAATCCCTCTAAGAAGCTGGCCGCGAAGGGATTCCTCCGCATAGCCAGTTAGTAGACTGAGGTCTTATTTGTTAACAGAATTAACCAGACAAATCGCTCCACCAACTAAGAACATCCATGCACCACCACCCATAGAATCAAGAAATAGCTCTCAGTCTATCAATCCTTACTATGTGTGGGCCTGGTAAGTTTCCCCGTGTTGAATCAAATTAAGCCACAGGCTCCACTCTTGGTAGTGCCCCTCTGTCAATTCCTTTAAGTTTCAGCCTTGCGACCATACCCCCCCCAGAACCCAGAAATTTTGATTTCTCATAAGGTGCCGGCGGAGTCCTAAAAGCAACATCCGTCGATCCCTGGTCGGCATCGTTTATGGTTGAGACTACGACGGTATCTGATCGTCTTCGAGCCCCCAACTTTCATTCTTGATTAATGAAAACAACCTTGGCAAATGCTTTTGTAGTTGTTCATCTTTCATAAATCCAAGAATTTCACCTCTGACTATGAAATACGAATGCCCCCGATTGTCCTTGTTAATCATTACTCCGATCTCGAAGTCCAACGTAATAGGACTGAAATCCTATAATGTTATCCCATACTAATATATATAGAGCGTAGGCTTGCTTTAAGCACTCTAATTTCTTCAAAGTAATAGCGCCGTAGGCACGACCCAGCCAATTAAGGCCAGGAGCGCATCGCCGATAGAAAGGATGAGACGATCGGTGCACACCTAAGGCGGACCGACCGGCTCATCCCAAAGTCTAACTACAAGATTTTTAACTACAACAACTAAAATATACTCTATTTGAGCTAGAATTACCGTGGCTGGTGGCACCAGACATGCCCTCCAATGGATCTTCGTTAAGGGATTTAGATTGTACTCATTCCAATTATTAGTCCCATAGAGCTCGGTATTGTTATTTATTGTCACTACCTCCACGTGTCACGATTGGGTAATTTGCGTGCTTACTGCCTTTATTGGATATGGTAGCCATTTCTCAGGCTCACTTTTCGTAATCAAACCCTAATTCTCTGTTACCCACCACCACCATCGTAGGCCATTATCCTACTATTGAAAGTTGATAGGGCAGAAATTTGAATGATGCGTCGTCGGGACGATGGCCGTGCGATCTGCCGAGTTATCGTAAATCATCACAGTAAGGGGCAAAGCCTGCATCGACCTTTTATCTAATAAATGCATCGCTTCTAGAAGTCAGGGTTTGTTAGCTCTAGAATTACTACGATTATCCGAGTAGTAGATACCATCAAACAAACTATAACTTATTTAATGAGCCATTCACAGTTTCACAGTCTGAATTTGTTCATACTTACACATGCATGGCTTAATCTTGGAGACGAGCATATGAGTAGTGGCAGGATTAACTAGGTAGCATTCCTCATTGACGCTGGCATCGCATGAGCATGGCTGACCCAAAGGGCAGGGCCAAGTCCAAGAGGAGCATGATCGTCATTCGTAAGGAGCATTCTTTGGGCATATAGGAGCCAATGAAGACCCTGTGCCCATTGCATTTACCGAATCCGAGAGTCCGAGCATACTAGTCATGGACCAAGCCATCGCAAGGTGAAGCAAGGACAACTTGCGACATAACTGCAACTTTTGGTTCACCCCGTACGTCAAACGTGAGGGGCGAAAGGCAACTGATTGTGCTTGATAATTCCTTGGCATTAGGTATGCAACACTAAAAACCGACGCCGAACAAGCCTAATGTGCGCTTGTGCCATGACTGAGATGACATGCGGGCTAAGACAACGCTGCTAAACCAGGGATCGAACCTAGACACACAAGTCGAACACCACTCATGTGCCGCACGTACACTTTCCTCGCCGATACAAGCCAACAACAGCCTCAACACGCGAAGCGTAGCCATGTGTTACTGTCGATGCCAACATTGCAAAGCCAAGACAAGCCCCGCAAAGCACGAATAGGGGGTTGAAGCAATACCAGACACAACCCGTAATAATCGGTGGCAATTGGCAATTTGTTGAGCTTTACCCCATGCGCACGGCACCTTTCGGTGCTACTTGCATGATGCGTTGCCGTTCCATTGATAAAAGCTATCAGGGGTCACGAGCGATGTCACCTCCCGATGATATGCCAGACAACCCGCAAAAACTGATGGCCATCGACATCTTAGTAAGCTTCGCCCCATGCACTTTGCTTCCTTGCGGTGCTTACATTGCTTTGTCGTTCCATTGCTAAAATCCATCAGTCGCCAAGAGCATTGTCGCCTCCCGATGTTAGACACAAATAGCAATAACCGATGGTAATCAACAATTTAATAAGCTTTACCCCATGTGCACATCATCTTTCGGTGCTAATTGCACGATACATTGCCTTTCTTTTGCAAAAAGCCATCAGCCGTCACGAGCGATGTCGCCTCCCTATGTTAGACATAACCAGCAATAATCGATGGCAATCGGCAATTTACTGAGCTTTGCCCCATGCACTTTACCTGTTGCGGTGCTACTTGCACGATGTGTTATCATTCCATTGCTAAAATCCATCAGCCGCCATGAGCAATGTCGCCTTCTGATGTTATGCCAGATACAACAAGCAACAACCGATGGCAATCGGCAACTTAATAAGCTCCGCCCCATGCACTTCGCCCATTGCGGTGCTACTTGCATGTTGCATTGCCGTTCAATTGCTAAAAGCCATCAGCCGCTACGAGCGTTGTCACCTCATGATGTTAGACACAACCAGCAACAACCGATGGCAATTGGAAACTTAGTAAGCTTCGCCACATGCACTTTGCCACTTGTGGTGGTACTAGCACGTTGCTTTGTCGTTCTATTGCTAGAAATCCATTAACGGCCACGAGCGTTGTCGCCTCCCAATGTTATGCCAGACACAACCCGCAACAAACAAAGGCAATCATTTACTTAGTAAGCTTCGCCCCATGCACTTTGCTCCTTGCGTTGCTACTTGCACGTTGCTTTGTCGTTCCATTGCTAAAAGCCATCAGCTGCCACAAGCGTTGTCGCCTCCAGATGTTGCCCGCAACAACCGATGGAAATTGGCAACTTAGTAAGCTTCGCCTCATGCACATTGCCCCTTACGATGCTACTTTCACATTGCTTTGTCGTTCCATTGCTGAAATCCACCAGCCGCAACGAGTGTTGTTGCCTCCCGATGTTAGACACAACCAGCAACAACCGATGGAATTCGCAACTTAGTAAGCTTCGCCCCATGCAGTTTGCCCCTTGCGGTGCTACTATCATGTTGCTTTGACGTTCCATTACTAAAAGCCATCAGCCGCCAAGAGCGTTGTCGCCTCCCGATGTTGCCCACAACAACCGATGGCAATCGACAACTTAGTAAACTTTGCCCCATGCACTTCGCCCCCTGCGGTGCTACTTGCATGTTTCTTTGCCATTCCATTACTAAAAGCCATCAGCAGCCACGAACGTTGTCGCCTCCCAATGTTAGACACAACCAGCAACAACAGATGGAAATCGGCAACTTAGTAAGCTTCGCCCCATGCACTTTGCCCCTTGCGGTGCTACTAGCACATTGCTTTGCCGTTCCATTACTAAAAGCCATCAGCCTCCACGAGCGTTGTCACCTCCTGATGTTGCCTGCAACAACCCCTAGCAATCGACATCTACTGAGCTTTTCCCCATGCGCACGGCGCCTTGCTACGCTACTTGCACAACGCTCTGCCGTTCAGTGTCTAAAGCCATCAGATGCCATGAGCGATGCTACACACAACCAGCAACAACAGATGGCAATCGGCAACTTAGTAAGCTTTGCCCCATGCACCTTGCCCCTTTCCGTGCTACTTGAACGTTGCTTTGCCGTTCTATTGCTAAAAGCCATCAGCCATCATGAGTGATGTCTCCATTGGTTGTTGCTTGCTACAACCGATGGCAATAGACATCTACTTAGCTTCTCCCCAAACGCACGGTGCCTTGTGGCGCTACTTGCACGATGCTCCGCTGTTCGTTGTCAAAAGCCATCAGCCATCACGGGTGGTGGTGGGGGGGGGGGGGGTTTATATACATAACCCACATCAAACCGATGGCAATGGGCAACTATCTGAACTACGCCCCATGCACTTTGCCCCTTGCAGCGCTACTTGCACGATGCTTTGCCGTTCAATTGGCAAAAGCCATCAACTGCCATGAGTGATGTGATGCCAGACACAACCCGCAACAACTGTGTCACAACCCAAACTGGAGGACCATGACTAGCACCCGACCATACTTGTCGAGCACCAACGTACATTTTTTCTAACCTTCTTTATTATCTTTTAGGCTGACGAGAGCAATATAAATTGTAGACATGGATCATGGACAACCAACAATAAAATATGATGGCACGAACCTACATAACATGGAATGACCAGACAATCAAGAAACTATATACATTTGGTACAAGCTACCATGCTAAAATGAAAGACTATACAACAAAAACCAGCCGACAAGGCATACCAAACTATACATGAGTCAACACTTGTCCATGAGCCTCTAAAGGAACATAAGTGCTGCAACATAGCCGGAACAGCACCCGACATACCCATAATATCTATAACAAAAATGCATACCATGACCAAGGCAAGTCCGGAGAAGGGATCTCGCCAATTACCGCTGAACTGGATAACCTATTGTGATGTGGGAGCTGCACCTGCCTGTCTATCAGGACCTGCAGCACAACATACAGGGTCCACAAACAAAAGGACATCAATACGAATAAAGTACCGAGTATGTAAGGCAGAGAACCATAAATACGAACAGTAATGTAAGCAGGGATAAAGAATATACAACCTGTAACATCTGAGCACCTGTGAGGGCTACTGACATGAAATGTATGATACATATGTATAAATACATGATGTTTTAAAACATACGCCTCTGTGGGCATCATCATCATCATATCGTACCCGGCCGTAATAGGCTCGGTAAAAACGTACCCGACCATTATAAGGCTTGGTAGAATCGTACCCGTCCATGTGGAGCTCGGTAAAACCCAACTGATCAGTGGTTGCATAATAGGTGCCGTACCCGACCAACTATAGTGCGGCTCGGTAGAGTAAAATAGATACATATATATATAATGCATGCTCGACTCATGGAAACACCTTGTAGACCTTTCGGAGTGACGTAAGGTCGGTATCCTATGTACACCTTATTAGTACTAACTCTTCACTATGAACCTTATAGGAATCAGGAAGTACCAACAAGATTGATAACATAAGAATAAGAGAAGCAACATCAACATCAATCGTTCCATAAAAGGGGAAAAAATGTAACTACTGCTAGCTTCTAAGAGTAGAGTATCTTTGGAAGCTCGTTCATTACATTATGTACAATCGGAGTCGTGCAAAAGAAGGAAAGGGATAGCCTCACATACCTTGTATATACTGCCCCAACGTCAAGCTATGCAAACGTCATGACTCCTTAGTCTACAATAGGAGAAATGACACAATCGTTAACGTTTAAGCGTCGCAACTATTATGTACCAACCGCAACCTATTTTTTGATGAAACGGACAGAACCTCCCCTACTTATATGAATTCCCACATGTGAAAACAATCACCAAACAGGCAAAAGAATATCAATGTTAATCATATTGAACATCCCAAAACAGTCCACCAACCGATAACATTACTACCAAGCCTTTCGATATATATTTCACAAGTTCTAGCTTCAATGACTTAGCCGCAACTTGGATAATCTTAAATAAATACAGGTTAACAGGTTCATTACCTTAATACATAAAGAACAACTCCAATTTGACCTTAATTCTCCACGAAATATCCCTCAAATTCTGCCACAACAACAAGGAAGCAAAGCTAGCAATCAATTAGTATTTTTTCAGCACTAGAATCATTGTAGAAGGCTTGAAATCACCTAGGGTTGATCTTAAGAACTCGAGGGAGTATTTACAGAACATAAACCATTTAAAAAAAAACCCCACACGAGCTTTAACAACACAAAAATGAGCAACAACAAGAACAAGAGACTTACTAGCGCCACGTGATTCCCGACACTTGATTTGTGTTGTTTGCCATTTATTTGGGTCTTGAACCTTGAGAGAACCTTGAGATGGTGTTATTATGGTTCAAAGGTCTGAATATAGTGAAAATAAATGACTTAAAACGGGTTGGAGGCGTCCTATATAGATCCTAATGTATTAAACCGCCTAAGTGGGCCCCATAGAGAGGTGCTTGGCGCAGTCTCGCGAAAATGCGAATATCTCTATACTCCGAGATTGTATCGACAAATGGTTTAATGAGTTAGAAACTAGACTCATAGATCTTCAATTGGGTTGTTAGATCACTCCACAATTATAAGTAAATTTTGAGAAAAGCTTAGTAACATTTGACCTAAAGTTTAAGTAAAACTATGAACCTAAGTTGCGACAACTTTTGTCGACTTTTGTTTCATAACTCGTTTGACATCAAGACTTATGATACGGATATTATATAATTAAAACACCTTCAAACATCACCTCCTCATTATATTTAGCATCTATAGGTTTACCCAGAAGTACGAGTTACAGCATCCTTGATTCGTTTAACTTCTAATACTTGTTAATCACCCTTATGCACCCTTGTATAACTTAAGATCAATAGGATTAACTTCTTATCATCTCAAGGATAATTCCTTCTTGGATTTGTGTTAACTAACATATTGCATGAACTAATGTGTGTGGATATGGGTTGTAACACTGTTCCCCCCTTAGGAACATTCGTCCTCGAATGTAAGGGTTTATGGTGAGTCCAAATCATCGTGGATTCCAGCGGAAAGTTTTGGTCAATTTTCCCCTATAAAATGGTCACTAGCAAAATTTGCAAGCAGTGAAGCTCAAAATATGGCCTCACAAGATACACAAAGTATTATGGACATGGACATTATTTACATAGCAACATTTTGTATTAAGGAAGAGTGTTCTAAAGTTATTGCTTGCCTCATAAAGCCGTTTCACCTTTACAATGTATCTTGCGTTCCACCAACATCCTTGTTATCATCATTTTGGAATAGGTAAGGGTATTTAGACTTCATCTCTCCTTCCGCTTCCCATGTCATTTCTTTCATATTCCTGTTCCTCCACAATACTTTGACGGAAGCCACATCTTTTGTTCTCAGCTTGTGGACTTGTCGATCTAATATAGCCACTGGCACTTCTTCATATGATAGATCCTCTGTAAATTGAACATCTTTGATAGGGACAACTCGAGAAGGGTCTCCAATACGTTTTCTCAACATAAATACATGGAATACCGGGTGGACAAATTCTAATTCGGATGGAAATTCTAACTCATAAGCAACTTGTCCAATTCGTTGAAGAATTTTATGCGCACCGATATACCTTGGACTCAGCTTACATTTCTTCCCAAAATGCATAACACCCTTCATTGGTGAGATCCTCAGGAAAACCCAATCACCAACCTCAAACTCTAGATCACGACGTCGGACATCGGAATAAGACTTTTTCCTGCTTTGTGCCGTCCTCAATCGTTCGTGTATCACTTTCACCTTCTCAATGGTTTGGTGAATCAAATCTGGCCCATATAATTCAGTTTCACCGATTTCGAACCATCTAGCTGGTGATCTACATCTCCTCCCATATAGTGCATCATATGGGGCCATTTTAATACTGGAATGGTAGCTATTATTGTAGGCAAATTCTATGAGTGGAAGATGGTCATCCCAACTTCCCTTAAAATCTAGAACACATGCTCATAGCATATATTCCAATGTCTGAATGGTACGTTCAGCCTGTCCGTTAGTCTGCGGATGAAATGCAGTGCTGAGATTCACCTGTGTGCCTAAACCTTTCTGAAAAAACCTCAAAAAGTTAGCCGTAAATTGAGTTCCTCGACCTGATATAATAGATATTGGCACACCATGAAGCCTAATAGTCTCCTTGATATACAACTTCGCATAATCTTCAGCTGAGTAAGTTGTCTTAACAGGCAGAAAATGAGCACATTTTGTATGTCGATCAACTATCACCTAGATAGAGTCAAACTTATGATAAGATCAAGGTAATCCAATAACGAAGTCCATATTAATCACCTTCCATTTCTAGGTCGGAATCTCTATATTCTGAAGCAATCCATCGGGTTTCTGATGTTCTATCTTTACTTGTTGACAATTGGGACACTGGGCTACAAATTCTGCAATAGACTTTTCCATGTTATCCCACCAATACTGCTCCTTGACATAATGATTCATCTTTGTTGAGCCAGGATGGATGGAATATCGGGATTGATGAATTTCACTCATAACATTTTCTCGCAACCTTGCCACATTCGGCACACATAATCGGCCATAGTATCTCAGTGCCCCATCTCTTCCGATCTCAAAAGCCGTAATTTTACACTACTGAATGTTCTCTCTCAATTGTAGTAAGATAGGATCTTCATATTGTTGTGCTTTTACCTCGGCTACCAAAGATGATTCTGATGTATTATGTACAGTAACACTTCCGTCATCAGAGTCTAACAATATGATTCTCATATTGGCTAGGTGATGAAGCTCTTTAGTCAACCCCCATCTACCTGCATCAATATGTACTAAGCTTCTCATTGACTTACGGCTGAGAGCATCTGCCACAACATTGGCTTTACCAGGATGATACAATATCCTGGCGTCGTAGTCTTTAAGTTATTCAAGCCACCTACGCGGCCTCAAATTCAACTCTTTCTGCTTGAAGATGTATTGTAGAATCATGTGATCTGTGTAGATGTCAACATGGACGCCATATAAGTAGTTGCCACCATATCTTCAAAGCATATATTACTGCAGCCAATTCCAAATCATGGGTTGTATAATTCTTTTCATGCTTCTTCAATTGTCTTGCTGAATATGAAATCACCTTCCTATGCTGCATCAACACGCACCCCAAACCTATACCTGAGGCATCAAAATATACCACATATCCTTCAATTCCTTCAGGCAGAGTGAGCACCGGCGCGGATGTCAATCGATCCTTCAGCTCCTAAAAACTACGTTTACAAGTGTTAGACCACTGGAACTTTGTAGCTTTCTGTGTTAACTTAGTTAATGGTGCTGATAAAGAGGAAAACCCTTCTACAAACCGCCTATAATATCCTGCTAGCCCCAGGAAGCTACGAACTTCTGATGGTGTTGTAGGTCTCGGCCAATTCTTTACCGCATCAATCTTCTGAGTGTCGACACTAATACCCTCGTCAGATATCACATGGCCAAGGAATGCTACCTGAGTTCAGCCATAATTCACATTTGGCGAGCTTAGCATATAACTTACTATCCTGAAGCATCTGTAATACTATTTGCAAGTGGCCGGCATGTTCCTTCTCCGAACGAGAATACACCAGAATGTCATCAATGAATACAATCGCGAACACATCAAGATATGGCCTAAATACAGTATTCTTGAGATCCATAAAAGCTGCTGGGGCATTTGTTAGCCCGAACGACATCATCAAGAACTCAAAGTGCCCAAATCTTGTCTGAAAGGCCGTCTTCGGAATATCCTTCTCCTTAACCCTCACCTGATGATACCCTGAACGTAAGTGAATCTTGGAGAAATACTTGGCACCCTGGAGTTGGTCAAACACATCGTCAATTCTTGGAAGTGGATACTTGTTCTTTATACTAAACTTATTCAACTGCCGATAGTCGATACACATACGTAATGACCCATCTTTCTTCCGCACGAATAGGACTGGCGCACCCCAAGGTGAAGTGCTAGGCCTAATAAAGCCCTTACCCAGCAAGTCCTTTAACTATGTCTTCAACTCTCACAACTCTGCTGGGGCCATTCTATATGGAGGGATAGAGATCGGTTGAGTGTCAGGCAACACATCAATGCTAAACTCAATCTCCCTTTATGGAGGAAGGCCTGGGAGTTCATTTGGGAAAACATTTGGAAATTCATTGACCATGGGGATAGATTGTAGAGTAGGCAGCTTCGCTTCCGCATCCCCAATGCGAACAAGATGATAAATGTAACTTTTTGAGATCATTTTCCTTGCCTTAAGATAGGAAATAAACCTACCTTTCGATGTAGCAATGTTCCCCTTCCATTCAATGACGGGTTCACCAGGAAATTGAAACCTAACCATCTTCATACTACAGTCAACATTTGCATAGCATGAGGCTAACCAGTCCATTTCCAGTATCACATTAAAATCAACCATTTCTAACTCAAATATATTTGTCAAGGTTTGACGACTACAAATCATCTCAGTGCAACCTCTATATACCCTTCTAGCAATCAGAGAATCTCCTATTGGAGTAGATACCGCAAGGGGTTTACTTATCAATTCAGGTTCAATGCCAAACTTATTAGCCACAAAGGGTGTAACATATGATAATGTAGATCCCGGATCAATCAACGCATATACATCATAAGAAAACACGGACAATATACCTGTAACAACATCTAGAGATGACTCGAGATCCTATCGACCTACTCTGCATAGGTTCGATCTTGAGAACCACTCGAACTCAGCCCTGCACCTCTACCTCTACCACAACCTGTCGACTGCTGAAAACCACGTGCTGGAGGCTGAACAGATAAGGAAGAACAAGACACAGATCTAGTCAGCTGAGCCATACCATCACCTCCCCTATTAGGACAATCCCGCATCATATGGCTAGGCTGTTCGCAAGAATAACACGCATCAGAACCTCGACGGCACAGTCCAAACTGCGCCTTACCGCACTGATCACAACGTGGTGTTAGGGGTTTCATCTGACTAGTATCCCTATGATGTTGCGATCTAGATGCCTGCGAACTCTAACCTGGACCAGAATAGGATCGATCATATCGAGGCCTCTGAAACTGTGGAGGAGCACTAGCTACGGATGGCGCCGAACTCCTCAAAGACTAGAGCCTGGCGCTGCCTTTAAAGTCATCAGAATACCTTGCAAATCTCGCCCTCTTATGCTGGCCCCTATCCTGCTCCCTATCTGCCCTCTGCTGGCGCTTACGATCTTCTAGGGTCTTGGCATAAGCTTGAATATGGGAAATATCCATGCTTTCTACCAAGGAAGCTGTCATACACTCATTTATCATATGGGATCCCAACCCATTCACGAACAAATGCACCCAATCACTCATCTCGGCCACCATATAGGGAACATACATTGCTAAAGAATCAAACTGCATACTATACTCTCGCACACTCATATTACCTTGTCTAAGGTTGAAGAACTTATCAGCTCTAGCGTTTCGTATCTCAACTGGCAAATAGTGGCAAAGAAAGGCCTCAGAAAAATCCTTCGACACAGTTGGAGAAGCGTTCGGACCCCTGGATCTCTCCCAACTATCATACCAGAGAACCGCTAAATCTCGTAGTCGATAAGAGGCCAAATCTACTGCCTATATATCACTAACATGCATAACCCGTAGTGTACGATGAACCTGGTCAATAAAAGTCTGCGGATCCTCCTTGGGGTCTGATCCGGTAAACACTGGAGGGTCTAAATTAATAAAATCACGAACTCTCGTACCAACTGGTTTATCAGCAGCACCTGTATTCTGTCTCAGAGCCTGAGCAGCTACCCAGCTAGTCAATAACAGCAAAGCACTTCGCATATTCTGGTCTGTAGTGCCAGACGGAGGAGCTGGAGGTGCCGGGTGCCTCCTAATATCCTCTGGAGGAGATGGAGTAGATGAGGTATGAGACGACATGTCACTCTAAGCCTCATTTTGACCTGCTCTGGCTTTAGGCACCTGACTGGTACCCTCTCCCGCAGCTGTATCAAGTTGTCTACTAATTGTTTGCTTCCTAGTCGAAGGCATCGCTGAATGAAAACAAGGTGAATATTAGAGACGAACACTTACGAGTCAACTCTATGCACGATCTAGATTCAGGAAGAAGGTAACAACCCTAGCTTTCATGTAGCCTCCTGATTATAAATGTGGCGCGCTACACATCCATAATCAAGCTACTACTAGACATGGCTCATAGACAATCCATAGGACAGACCTTGCTCTGATACCAAGTTTGTCACGACCCAACTGGAGGACCATGACTAGCACCCGATCATACTTTCCGAGCACCAACGTACATTTTATCTAACCTTCTTTATTATCTTTTAGGGCTGACGAGAGCAATATAAATGGTAGACATGGATTATGGACAACCAACAATAAAATATGATGGCATGAACCTACATAACATGTGATGACCAGACAATCAAGAAACTATATACATATGGTACAAGCTACCACGTTAAAATGAAAGGCTATACAACAAAAACTAGCCGACAAGGCATACCAAACTATACATGAGTCGACACTTGTCTATGAGCCTCTAAAGGAACATAAGTGCTGCAACATAGCCGGAACAGGGCCCCGACATACCCATAATGTCTATAACAAAAATGCATACCAAGACCAAGTCAAGTTCGGAGAAGGGATCTCGCCAATCACCGCTGAACTAGATAACCTACTGTGATGGGGGAGCTGCACCTGCCTGTCTATCAGGACTTGCAGCACGACAAGTATGTAATGTAGAGAACCATAAATACGAACAGTAATGTAAGCAGGGATAGAGAATATACAACCTGTAACATATGAGTACCTCTGAGGGCTACTGACATGAAATGTATGATACATATGTATAAATACATGATCTTTTAAAACATACGCCACTGTGGGCATCATCATCATCATATCGTACACGGCCGTAATAGGCTCGGTAAAAACATACCCGGCCATTATAAGGCTCGATAGAATTGTACCTGGCCACGTGGAGCTCGGTAAAACCCAACTGATCAGTGGTTTCACAATAGGTGCCGTACCCAGCTGACTATAGCGCGGCTTGGTAGAGTAAAATAGATACATATATATAAGGCATGCTCGACTCATGGAAACACCTTGTAGACCTTTCGGAGTGACGTAAGGTCGGTATCCTATGTACACCTTATTAGGACTAACTCTTCAATATGAACCTTATAGGAATCAGGAAGTACTAAGAAGATTGATAACATAAGAATAAGAGAAGCAACATCAACATCAATCGTTCCATAAGAGGGGAAACAATGTAGGTACTGCTAGCTTCTAAGAGTAGAGTATCTTTGGATGTACAATCGGAGTCGTGCAAAAGAAGGAAAGGGATAGCCTCACATACCTTGTATATACTGCCCCAACCTCAAGCTATGGAAAAGTCACGACTCCTTAGTCAACAATAGGAGAAATGACACTATCGTTAACGTTTAAGCGTCACAACAATTATGTACCAACCAAAACCTATTTTGTGATGAAACGGACATCACCTCCCCTATTTATATGAATTCCCTCATGTGAAAACAATTACCAAACATCCCAAACAACATTAATGTTAATCATACTGAACATCCCAAAACAGTCCACCAACCGATAACATTACTACCAAGCCTTTCGATATATATTTCACACGTTCTAGCTTCAATGACTTAGCCGCAACTTGGATAATCTTAAATACATAGAGATTAAGAGGTTAATCACCTTAATACAGAAAGAAAAACTCCAATTTGACCTTAATTCTACTCGAAATATCCCTCCAATTCTGCCACAACAACAAGGAAGCGAAGCTAGCAATCAATTAGTATTTTATCGGCACTAGAATCACTGTAGAAGGCTTGAAATCACCTAGGGTTGATCTTAAGAACTCGAGGGAGTATTTACAGAACATAAACCCTTTAAAAAAACCACCCCACACGAGCTGTAACAACACAAAAATAAGCAACAACAAGAAGAGCAGGAGACTTACTAGCGCCACGTGATTCCCGACACCAGATTTGTGTTGTTTGCCCTTTGTTTGGGTCTTGAACCTTGAGAGAACCATGAGAGGGTGTTCTTAGGGTTCTAAGGTCTGAATATAGTGAAAATAAGTGACTTAAAACGGGTTGGAGGCGTCCTATATAGATCCAAATGACTTAAACTGCCTAAGTGGGCCCCATAGAGTGGTGCTTGGCGCAGTCTCGCGAAAATGCGAATATCTCTCTACTCCGAGATTTTATCGACAAACGGTTTAATGCGTTAGAAACGACACTCATAGATATTCAATTTGGTAGTTAGATCACTCCACAGTTCTATGTAAATTTGTAGAAAAGCTTAGTAACATTTGACCTAAAGTGTAAGTAAAACTACGAACCTAAGTTGCGACAACTTTTGTCGACTTTTGTTTCATAACTCGTTCGACTTCAAGACTTATGATACAGATATTATATGATTCAAATACCTTAAAACATGACCTCCTGAGTATATTAAGCATCTATAGGTTTACCCAAAAGTACGAGCTACAGCATCCTAGACGTTTAACTTCTAATACTTGTTAATCACCCTTATGCACCCTTGTATCACTTAAGATCAATCGGATTAACTTCTTATCATCTCAAGGATAATTCCTTCTTGGATTTGTTTTAACTAACATATGGCATGAACTAACGTGTGTGGATATGGGTTGTAACAAACCAATGGCAATCGGCAACTTAATAATCTTCGCCCCATGCACTTCGCCCATTGTGGTGCTACTCGCACGTTGATTGTCGTTCCATTGCTAAAAGGCATTTGACGCCATGAGCATTGTCGCCTCCCCA
Organism: Nicotiana noctiflora; assembly: GCA_032618575.1. Taxonomy (NCBI): domain Eukaryota; kingdom Viridiplantae; phylum Streptophyta; class Magnoliopsida; order Solanales; family Solanaceae; genus Nicotiana; species Nicotiana noctiflora. The sequence continues at coordinate 482,072 of JASVEL010012851.1, forward strand.
TTTTTTCCCCAACATCCATTGGAAATCGACACTTACTATGCTCCGCCCCTTGCGCACGGCACCTTGAGGTGCTGCTTGCTTGATGCTTCACCTTTTGTTGCCAAAAGCAAATGCTTTCCACGAGTGGTGTCACCCCCAGACATGCTACGAGCCCACACGAGTACTTGCCTGCGTGGTTTGTGAACTTTGGGGACGTAGCACGGACAAGCCATGCATGCCCGCTATACCCACGCCCAATGCCAGCGTCACCCATGCGTGCCCGCACTACCTGGCAGCCGGCACCTGAGATGTGTTTCAACACCTCTACCCCCGTTATATATGCTTAAACAAAACCCAAGTTTCAGGAGTAGACATGCCTTGTCCAGAAAATCATAATGGAGTTGTACAACATCAAATTGCACAAACCAAGGTACAACTTACATAATATATTCACAAATGACTATTAAACATTGTAAATGATAATTTTTACAAAAATAATTATTTTTATTTTTATTATAAAACGTAAAATACATGGAAAAATAGTAAAAAAAAAGGAAAAGTATTATAGAAATAGGAAAAATAATGGAACAAATTTCCAATACATCTAGTAATAATATTACACATGAAAGAGTAATTATTTTTATATAAAACAAACCATAAAAACTATTTAAAATTACAAAAAAGCATAAAAATTAATAAAAACTAGATAAAAATTAGGTAAAATACATAATCTTTTTATAAAACCATATGGATGACCAACCACCATTAATCATGAGTAAACTCCATTGTCACAACCGCTATAAGTGATTCCGACTTAAAACCGCCGGCGCCAACCACCAAGCGTCCACCAACCGTCGCTGGTCGCTACAGCAAACCACTGCTACTTTCCATCACCGCCACCAACGACCACTACCATCATTGCGCTTGACATGTTGCTAGGCATTTGGATAGCACAAGACATTGAGCGGTGTGGAGCGGCATGGAGACACGTCCTTACCGGTACCATGGCCTACCACGTCCTGAACCGTGCCATGGCCATGAACTGCCATGGCCTGCCACGTCCTTACCCGTGCCATGGCCTGCCACATCCTGACTCGTGCCATGGCCATGCACTACCAGGGCCTACCATGGCCTTCCACCTCCTGACCCGTGCCATGGCCATCGCCTACCACGTCCTGCCACGTCCTGACCCTTTCCATGGCCATGCACTGCCATGGCTTGCCACGTCCTGACCCGTGCCATGGCCATGGCATGCCACGTCCTACCACATCTTCACCCGTGCCATGTGATACGCTCAAATTAAATTTTTATAATTAGTGTAAGGCGGTCGGTGTCGAATACAGTAACCCAACTAGGTTTGGGTCGAATCCCACAGTGAATAGGTGTGAATTGATCACTTGAATTAGTGTGTTACCCGACTAGAATCTTGAGTCTATTCCGTTAGGAGTAACATAGAAATGGTGTAAGAGTAGTAGTATGAGTGAAGGTTGTTTTGGAATATTAACTAATGAGAATTCTTGATGTAGTAATTAATAGAGTTGATTAAACCAAGGTTGTGCTCCCATAAAAGTAGTATAATGCTATCGGTGTTAATATGATATATTTCTAATGGTTGATTATTGATATGCAATTGATTTCTATGCAACTACCCAATATTTCCCAATACTTGAATAGTATTTCCTCTCTTGCTTTTTCCCAAAAGTTTAAGAATCACAATGTATAACAATCAATAAATGCCAAATAAAACCCACTTATCCCTAAGCGATTCTATTAAACGAGGTGTAAGGCCTCGAGTTTTTGTTCTTTACTTCTTCCAAAATCTAACCCACTTTCCCAAGCAAAGTAAGACTTAAATGGCTTTAGCTAGTATTTGCAACAACCAACAATAAATGAAGAATGAGAAGTAAAGAAATATATATCAACCAACCATTATGCATATATTCAATGTTAAACACCTATTTACATAACACCCATTTAGGGTTCACAACCTTAGTATTTAAGTTTAGCCACACATGCTAAAATACAAAATAAAAGGTGTAATAAATGTCATAAATGCTTACAGAGTAAAAGATTCTTCAACCAAAAGCTTCCCAAAAGATGAAGTAATAAAGTCTTGGAGTGTAGTATAAAGTCTGCACAAGAGACCCTTACACAAGATTCTAAAAGCTATTTATAGAGGGACCAATATCTGACAAAAGGCGGACAAGTTTACCCTTCCAGGTCAGGTATGCGATCGCAGATCTGTCGCATAATAGGTCTGGGTTCGCTTTTTGAGAGGCGGCGTCACGGATAGGATTCCTAGCTGTTCATGTGCTGATCGCATCACCATTCTGCGGTCCGCATATTGATTGTGCGACCGCAGATGGTACCGCATAATTTACTCTTAGGTTTCCTTCGTGTTCATTTTGCGGCAGAAGTGCGGACTGCATATTCATTGTGCGATCGCAGAATATGTCGCATTCTTGTCGTGCATTTTAGCTCCATTCTCTGTTTAGCTCTGCTATTTGGTTGCTATTCTTCGGTCCGCATATGCAATATGCGACCGCATGTTGGTCCGCAGATCAGCCATTTTGCACAACTTTGCCATTTTTCTTGTCTTTTTGCTTCCATTTTTGTGTCCTTGGTCTTTTCTTCCTCTTTATCTGTAAAACCACAAAATCACATAAGTATGGACTACATTTTGCAATAAAACAAGCCAATATAAGAGCAATTAGTATGTAAATGTGCCGAATTTCTCCGGCATTCCACCATGGCCATGCACTACCACGGCTTGCCATGTCCTGACCTGTGCCATGGCCTTCCATGTCCTGACCCGTTCCATGGCCATGGCCTGCCATATCCTACCACGTCCTGACCCGTTCCATGGCTATGCACTGCCATGGCTTGCCACGTCTTGACCCGTGCCATGACCATGGCATGCCACGTCCTGCCATGTCCTGACCCATGCCATGGCCATGCACTGCCATGGCTTGCCATTTCCTGACCTGCGCCATGGCCTGCCATGTCCTGAACCATGCCACGGCCATGCACTGCCATGCCTTGCCATGGCCTGCCTCGTCCTGCCACGTCCTAACCCGTGCCATGGCTTGCCATGTCCTGTCACGTCCTGACCCGTGCCATGGCCTGCCACATACTGCCATGTCCTAACCCGTGCCATAGCCATGAACTGCCATAGCCAGCCACGTTCTGACCCGTGCCATAGCCATGCTCTGTCGTGTCCTGCCACGTCCTCGCACGTGCCATGGCCTTGGTTTGCCACATCCTGCCACGTCCTGACCCATGCCATGGCCATGCACTGCCATGGCCTGCCACGTCATGACACGTGCCATGGCCATGACCTGCCATGTCCTGCCATGTCATGACATGTACTGACCCGTGACATGGCCATGCACTACCATGGCCTGCCACGTCCGGACCCGTGCCTTGTCCATGCACTACCATGGCCTGCCACGTTCTGCTACGTCCTGACCCGCGCCATTGCCATGCACTACCATGGCCTGCCACGTCCTGACCCGTTCCATGGCCATACCTCATTGCCTGCCCCGTCCTGCCACGTCCTGACCCGTGCCATGGCCATAGCCTGCGACGTCTTGCCATGCCTTTGGCATAGGATTTGGCCTCTCGAGTGATGCCTTGTACTATGCCATGGCCACGCCCGCGGTGCATTGGACCTTGGCCTCTCAAGCAGCACCCCAAGAAACAACTATTTGCACACACAGCCCTTTGGCATAGGCCTCGACCTCGAAAGTGACACACCGAGAGGTTGCTAGTAGTGTATTCACACATAGCCGTTCCCTCGACATGACTAAGTGTTAGGTCCCTTTGTCCACCTAATACACAAATTGTATAGGTCCCAAGGTCTTGAGAACTTGCACGGTTTTCTAACACTTAGTTTATTATTTAGCATCATCACAGGACCAAACCTCTTTTTGGAAAAGTTATAAATTGATTGGATTTGAGGGGTAGGGACGAATGGAATCGATAAAGGGCTGAATCTCAGTTGATCGTGGCATCAAGGCCACTCTGCCACTTACAATACCCCGTCGCGTATTTAAGTCATCTGCAAAGGATTCTACCCGTTGCTCGATGGGAATTGTACTTCAAGGCGGCAACCACGACTATTCCGCCGCAATGACTTAGCCAACGATACGTGCCCTTGGGGGCCAAAGGCCCCTACTGCAGGTCAGCAATCGGATGGTGGGCACATGCGTCGCTTCTAGATCAGAGTCTTACTTAGAGGCATTTAGTCATAATCCAACGCGCGATAGCTTCGTGCCACTGGCTTTTCAACCAACCGCGTTGACCAATTGTGCGAATCAACGATTCTTCTCATACTAGGTTGAATTACTATTGAGACATTGTCATCAGTAGGGTAAAACTAACCTATCTCACGACTGTCTAAACCCAGCTCACATTCCTTATTGGTGGGTGAACAATACAACACTTGGTGAATTCTACTTCACAATTATAGGAAGAGCCGACATCGAAGGATTAAAAAGCAACGTCGCTATGAACGCTTGGCTGCCACAAGCTAGTTATCCCAGTGGTAACTTTTCTGACACCTCTAGCTTAAAATTCTGAAGGTCTAAGAGATCTTTAGTACATGCTTTCACGGTTCATATTCGAACTGGAACTCAACATCAAACGAGCTTTTACCCTTTTGTTCCACACGAGATTTATGTTCTCGTTGAGCTCATCTTAGGACACATGCGTTATCTTTTAACAGGTGTGTGGCCCCATCCAAACTCCCCAGTAGACAATGTCTTCCACTGTATCGGCCTACAAGCAAGCCTTGGGTCTAAAAAGATGGTAGTGCCTCGCTTCCGATTCATAGAATAAGTAAAATAACATTAAAAGTAGTGGTATTTTACTTTCGTCTTTCGGCTCTCGCTTATACTACACCTCTCAAGTCATTTTACAAAGTCGAATAAGAGTCAAGCTCAACAGGGTATTCTTTCCCCGCTGATTCTGCCAAGCCCATTCCATTGGTTGTGGTTTTGCTGGATAGTAGACAGGGTCAGTGGGAATCTCATTAATCCATTCGTGCACGTCACTAATTAGACGACGAGGCATTTGGCTACCTTAAGAGAGACATAGTTACTCCCGCTGTTTACCTGTGCTTGGTTGAATTTCTTCACTTTGACATTCAGAGCACTGGGCAGAAATCACATTGCGCAAACATTCGCATGGATCATCAAGATGCTTTGTTTTAATTAAACAGTCGGATTCCCCTTATCCATATCAGTTCTGAGTTGGCTGTTCGACGCCCGGGAAGGCCCCCGAAGGAGTCGTTCCTAGTCCATCCCCCGGCCCGCACGTGGCAACTTGCTCTCACCAAAGAAGCAGCTCGAGCTATCTGCCGATAAATGACGGGTTCGGGACTGGGACCCCCGTGCCCAGCCCTCAGAGCCAATCTTTTTCCCAAAGTTACGGAACAATTTTGCCGACTTCCCTTGCCTACATTGTTCCATCAACACGAGGCACTTCACCTTGGAGACCTGATGCGGTTATAAGTATGATCAAGCATGGATGGCACTCGGTCCTCCAAATTTTCAAGGGCAACCGGGGGTGCACTGGACACCACGCGATGTGCTGTGCTCTTCCAGCCGCTGGAACCAACCTCCGACTGAGTTATTTCCAGGGTGGGCAAGCTGTCAAAAAGAAAATATAACTCCTCCCGAGGCCCCCGCCAACGTCTCCGGACTTCCTAATGTTGCCGTCAACCGCCACGTCCCGGTTCAAGAATTTTAATCGGATTCTCTTTTGGAGTATGCGTGAAATGCGCTAGAGTTCCCCCGGACCTTAGGATCAACTAACCCATGAGCAAGTGCCATTCACATGGAACCTTTCCCCTCTTCGGCCTTCAAAGTTCTTATTTGAATATTTGCTACTACCACCAAGATCTACACTGACGGCCACTCCGCCCAAGCTCAAGCCCAAGGTTTTGCAGCGACCTCGACGCCTTCTAACTCATCAAGGCTTGGCACTTGCCCCGACGATTTGGTGTAGGTAGCGCGCTTAAGCACCATCCATTTTTGGGGCTAGTTGATACGACATGTGAGTTGTTACACATTCCTTAGTGAATTTTGATTTCCATGACCACTATCCTGCTTTCTTAATCGACCAATACCCTTTCTGGGATCTAGGTTGGCGCACAGTTTGGCACCGTAACCCAGCTTTCGGTTCATCCCACATCGCCAGTTCTTCTTACAAAAAATGGCCCACTTGGAGCTCTTGATTCCGTGGCATGGCTCAAAAAAGCAGTCGCACCGTCCTACCTATTTAAAGTTTGAGAATATATTGAGGGCGTAGCCCCCCCGATGCCTCTAATTATTGGATTTACTCGATAGAACTTGTACGGGAGCTGCATGTATCAAGAGGGAAACTTCGGAGGGAACCAGATACTATACGGTTTGATTAGTCTTTCGCCCCTATACCCAAGTCAGATGAATAATTTGCACATCAATATTGCTACAGGCCTCCACCAGAGTTTCCTCTAGCTTCACCCCGCTCAGGCATAGTTCACCATCTTCCGGGTCCTGATTGTTGTTCTCACACTCGAACCCTTCACAGAAGATCAAGGTCGGTCGGTGGTGCACACCTCAGGGGGATCCCAGCAATCAGCTTCCTCACACCTTACGGGTTTACTTGCCCATTGACTCGCACACATGTCAGACTCCTTGGTCCGTGTTTCAAGATGGGTCAAATAGGGAGCCCACAGGCCATCGTCTGGAGCACGCAGATGCCGAAGCACGCTAGAAGCATGCACTGCCTACCACAATAAAGGAGATGGAATTCCACGAGCGTATCAAAAGCTCGGGCTTTGGCCGTCCCCCAATCCATGCTGGTCCACACCCCGAGTCGATCCGCGGACCGGTTCAACACCATTCCACATCCGAATGGAGTGCATCGACGGCCCCCATCAACATCACTTCCAACAATTTGAAGCACTTTTTGTATCTCTTTTCAAAGTCCTTTTCATCTTTCCCTCACGGTACTTGTTCGCTATCGGTCTCTCGCCCGTATTTAGCCTTGGACGGAATTCACCGCCCGATTTGAGCTACATTCTTAAACAACCCGATTCGTAGATAGCGCCTCGTGGTGCTACCAGGTCTGGGCACAACAGGGCTCTCACCCTCTTTGGCACCCCCTTCTAGGGGACTTGGGCCCTGTCCGCCACTGAGGACGCTTCTCCAGACTACAATTCGGATGGCGGAGCCATCCGATTCTAAGGCTGGGCTATTCCTGGTTTGCTCGATGTTACTATGGGAATCCTTATAAGTTTATTTTCCTCTGCTTATTGATATGCTTAAACTTAGCGGGTAGTTTCGCCTGACCTGTGGTCACGATCGGAGCGCCTAAGCGCGATAAGGGTCAGGGAGCCCATACGTGCGACGGGTTAGAGCCACGACATTACAAGAGTTGAGTTTCAACCACCCCTTGTCATGACGTCCATCGCCGTGGACTTGAGTTTAGGCCAACCGCACACTCAAGGCGCACTGGAGGCTAGAATCCTCCCCACAACACCGCCGCAACCATGAGAATGGTGCGGTGTGTGGGGGTGATACGATGCATGATACCCAGGCAGACGTTCCCTCGGCATGATGGCTTCGGGCGCAACTTGCATTCAAAAACTCGATGGTTCGCCGGATTCTACAATTCACACCAAGTATCACATTTCGTTATGCTCTTCATCGATACGAGAGCCGAGATATCCATTGTTGAGAGTCATTTGTGTTTCAAAAGAAGCACAAGTCCCCACACACACGCCGCGAATGTGGCGTGAGGGGCAGGCTTTCAACTTAGTATTCATTGACGCTTTCCGGACTGGGGTTCATTAATCACCCGACACGCACGCAAGTGCTCATGCCGGGGATAGGAGGGAGCCTTGCGGACGGAGGCTGAAGCACCCTGATCGCGTGGCTCCCTAGTGTTTAAATAGGTCCGCGGGTCGTTCTCCTTTGCAGGTTTCGACAATGATCATTCCCCAGATTCACCTATAGAAACCTTTTTATGACTTATCCTTCCTCTAAATGATAAGGTTCAATTTACTTTTTGTGATGTCGCGTGCAGCGAACCGCCCACGTTGCCATGATCCGAACATTTCACCGGATAATTCAATCAGTAGGAGTGACGGTTGGTGTGTAGTCAACACGAGCCGATGAATCATGCTTACTAGGAATTCCACGTTGAAGACCAACAATTTCAATGATCTATCCCCATCACGATGAATTTTCAAAGATTAACCGGTCTTATTGGTCAAGGCTATAAATGCGTTGAATACATTAGTGTAGCGCGCGTGCGGCCCAAAACATCTAAGGGCATCATAGACCTATTATTGCATCAAAATTCCGCGGCCTAAAAGGTTGTAGTCCTTCTAAGAAGCTAGCTGCGAAGGGGTAACTCTGCATAGCTAATTAGCAGGTTGAGGTCTCTTTCGTGACAAAATTAACTAGACAAATCGCTCCACCAACTAAGAACGGCCATGCACCACCACCCATAGAATCAAGAAAGAGCTCCCAGTTTGTAAATCCTTACTATGTCTGTACCTGGTAAGTTTCCCCGTTTAGTCAAATTAAGCCGTAGGCTCTACTCCTGGTGGTGCCATTCTGTTAATTCCTTTCAGTTTTAGCCTTGAGACCATACTCCCTTCGGAACCGAAAAACTTTGATTTCTCATAAGGTGCCAGCGGAATCCTGAAAGCAACATCAGTCGATCCCTGGTCGGCATCATTTATGGTCGAGACTAGGACGATATCTGATCGTCTTCGAGCCCCAACTTTCATTCTTGATTAATGAAAACATCCTTGGAAAATGCTTTTGCAGTTGTTCGTCTTTCATAAATCCAAGAATTTCACTCTGACTATGAAATACGAATGCCCCCGACTGTCCATGTTAATCATTACTCCGATCCCAAAGGCCAACGTACCAGGTCCAAAATCCTATAATGCAATCCCATGCTAATGTATACAGAGCGTAGGCTTGCTTTGAGCACTCAAATTTCTTAAAAGTAACAGCACTAGAGGCACGACCCAACCAATTAAGGCCAGGAGCGCATTGCCGACAGAAGGGATGAAATTTCCCAGTTCCTTGTCACTTCTCGCACCACCATAAGCCTTTGGCTCTAGAATCCTCAACTTAGTGCGCTCATCATTTCTAGGGGCAGAATTTTGCAATGCCCTTCGAAGATCAGCCACTTCCTCGTGTAACTCTTCTTTCTCTTGGCGTATCAAGGCCATTTCTGCTAGCATTGTCTCGTGTCTCGCTGCATAATCTACCTCTGTCCGTGCCATTCTAGCAAGAATAGAAGAATCTCCTTCCGCATCAAGAGCCTGCCCAACTAGTGCTTCTAACTGTTCAATTCTTTGACGCAGTTCCGCATTTGTGCCACCAGCCGTTTTTTCATAAATTCCAACGTAATCTGCCACTGATTGTTTTGCCACTACCACGAAGTGTTCCGACCTTTTTGGCCAACCTGGCTCTGATACTAGTTGTCATGGGGGCATTTTTGATCAACCAGAAACCACACCCGCGCGGTAGTCAAGTCCGCTGCTTGACTCAGCCTTTCCTTTACAGCCTTTGGCCAAGTTTCACACGGCAACAAGTTTGGCTAAAACAAAACTTAGGCAACCAAAATAGGAATTTAATAACACCAGCATATACGGGAACAATTTCCCAACCATTGCATTAATATGGAAAATATACAAAGGACCCTCACTTTCGGCAAGAACACAAGTCGTTCTTAGCCAACACTAAGACCTGCCCTTGCCCAACCTAAGCCGCTTTTGAAACACTAGAAACCCTCACGTTTCTTTCTTGTTTCCCACTATAATTTCTCACATAAAATTATACCTTCCCATCTGCCTAAGTCACAAAGGCCCTATTTATAATATATAGGCAGCCTTAAGACTTGGCAGCACATGACACCCACTGCCTACAACTTTTACACTTGTCCGGCTAAGATTAAATCTTGTTCCTAACTTTTCGTTGACATCCCCAACTACTTAGGACACAAATAATCACGAAATGACACATAATACAAGCACTATCTAGTCATGGCAGATCATGGGAGATCATGGCCTAAAAACAAGGTAACCGCCAACTGCTTCCATGTGCTTCCCTCACTTGGCCAGCTAAATTTCGCCCAAGGCATGCTCCGTGCCATGCCTTAGCTCACTTGGACATTGCTCTACACCAATGTCTCGCCTGCAACCCGCTGCCACAGTTTTCCCGCACACGCCCGGTGCCGCTGCCGCCCAAGCACTGCCTTGGCCTTGTTCCTGCCTTGTTTGTCCCAACCTTCATTTGCCTCATGCCATTGCTTGTATTATCCTTCACATAGCCTTGCCTTCGCTATTGAAAGTCATCACAATCATTCCGCATTCCCGCTTCGATTTATCATAGCCCACACTTAGCTGTCGCAACCCAACCATGCCATCTGACTGATCTTTGGCGCGCATGCCATGCCATGCCGCCGAACTTCAACCTTGCTGCCTTCTCAAGACTTTGCCAACCACACCTTTCCCATGTCAAGTTCATGTCCAATACTTATTCATAATGGCCTGTTGCTCGCATGATCGTTCCGCCCGCACGTAGGCCATTGGCAAGGCCATCACGCCTAAAATCCTTGCTACAGCCGAACCACGCCCGATGTTCAAAAGTCGGGGTCGTAACAGTTGGACACTATCGTACCATCGAAAGTCGATAGGGCAGAAATTTGAATGATGCTTCGTCGGCACGATGGCCATGCAATCCGTCGAATTATTGTGAATCATCGCAGCAACGGGCAAAGCCTGCGTCGACCTTTTATCTAATAAATACATCCTTTCTAGAAGTACGATTTTGTTGTACGTATTAGCTCTAGAATTACTACGGTTATCCGAGTAGTAGATACCATTAAACAAACAATAACAGATTTAATGAGCCATCGCAGCTTCACTGTATGAATTTGTTCATACTTACACATGCATGGCTTAATCTTTGAGACAAGCAACTAGGTAGCATTCCTCATTGACGCCGGCATCGCAAGAGCATGGCTGACCCAAAGGGCACGGCCAAGTCCAAGACGAGCACTGCCATCATTTGTAAGGAGCATTCTTTGGGCAGATAAGAGCCAATGAAGACCCCGTGCCTATTGCATTTACCGAATCTGAGAGTCCGAGCATACTATTCATAGACCAAGACATCGAAAGGAGAAGCAAGGACAACTTGGGGCACAACTGCAGCTTTTGGTTCACCCCACACGTTGAATGTAAGGGGAGAAAGGCAACCGATTGTGCTTGATAATGCCTTGGCATTAGGCATGCAACACAAAAAAACTGATGCCGAACAAGCCTAATTTACGATTCTGCCATGACTGAGATGGCATGCGGTCTAAGACGTTGCTGCTCAAGCAAGGATCCAACCTAGCCACACAAGCTGAATAGTACTCATGGGTCGCACGTACACTTGCCTTGCTGATACAAGCCAACAACAGCCCCAACACGTGACGCGCAACCATGTGTTGTTGTCGATACCAATGTTGCAAAGCCAAGACAAGCCCCACAAAGAACAAATTGGGGGTTGAGCAATGCCAGACACAACCCGCAATAATCAATGTCAATCAACAATTTACTGAGCTTTGCCCCATGGGCACAACACCTTTCGGTCCTACTTGCACAATGCGTTGCCATCCCATTGAAAAAATCCATCAGCTGTCACGAGCGATCTCGCCTCCCGTTGTTATGCCAGATGCAACCCGTAACAACCGATGGCAATTGGCAACTTAGTAAGCTTCGCCCCATGCACTTTGCCCCATGTGGTGCCACATGCAAGTTGCTCTGTCGTTCTATTGCTAAAAGCCATCAAGCCGCCACGAGCGTTGTCGCCTCCTGATGTTAGACACAACCAGCAACAACCGATAGCAATCGACAATTTATCGAGTTTTGCCACATGCGCACAGCACCTTTCGGCGCTACTTGCACGATGCATTGCTGTTCAATTGCAAAAATCCATCATCCATAACGAGCGATGTCGCCTCCCGATGTTAGACACAATAAACAACAACCGATGCAATTGGCAATTTATAGAGCTTTGCCCCATGAACTTCGCCCCTAGCAGTGCTACTTGCACGATGCATTGTCGTTCCACTGCTAAAAGCCATCAGCCTGCACGAGCAATGTCGCCTCTCGATGTTATGCCAGACACAACCAGCTACAACCGATAGCAATCAGCAACTTAGTAAGCTTCGCCCCATGAACTTTGCTCCTTGTGGTGCTACTTACACGTTGCTTTGCTGTTCCATTGCTAAAAGCCATCAGCTGCCACGAGCGTTGTCTCCTCTCGATGTTAGACAAAACCAGTAACAACCGATGGCAATCAACAACTTATTAAGCTTTACCGCATGAACTTCGCCCCTTGTAGTGCTTCTAGCACGTTGCTTTGTCGTTCCATTGCTAAAAGCCATCAGCCGCGACGAGTGTTGTCGCCTCCCGATGTTGCCTGCAACAACCGATGGCAATTTACAACTTAGTAAGCTTCGCCCCATGCACTTTTCCCCTTGCGGTGCTACGTGCACGTTGCTTTGGGGTTCAATTGCTGAAGGCCACCAGCTGCCACGGGCGATGTTGCCTTTTGATGTTATGGCAGACACAACCCTCAACAAACGATGGAAATCGGCAACCTAGTAAACTTCGGCCCATGAACTTTGCCCCTTGAGGTTCTACTTGCACGTTGCTTTGTCATTGCATTGACGAAAGCGATCATCCTCCACGAGCGTTGTCGCCTCCCGAAGTTGCCCGCAACTACCGATGGAAATTGGCAACTTAGTAAGCTTTTACCCATGCACTTTGCCCTTTGCAGTGCTATTTGCACGTTGCTTTGCCGTCCCATTGCTAAAAGCCATCAGCCGCCACGTGCGTTATCGCCTCCAGATGTTAGACACAACCAGCAAGAACCGTTGGCAATCCGCAACTTAGTAAGCTTTGCCACATGCACTTCGCTTCTTGCGGTGCTACTAGTACGTTGCTTTGTCGTTCCATTTCTAAAAGCCATCAGCCGCCACGAGCATTGTTGCCTCTTGATTTTTCCCGCGATAATCGATATCTTCTTAACTTCACCCCATGCGCACGATGCCTTGCGGTTCTACTTGCACGACGCTCTATCGTTCATTTTCTAAAGCCATCAACTGCCACGAGCGATTCTAGACACAACCAGCAATAACCGATGGCAATCGGCAACTTAGTAAGCTTCACCCCATGCTCTTCGCCCCTTTCGGTGTTACTTGCATGTTGCTTTGACGTTTCATTGCTAAAATACATCAGCCTTCACGAGCGATGTCTCCATCAGTTGTTTCCTGCAACAATCGATGGCAATCGACATCTACTGAGCTTCTCCCCATGCGCACGGCGCCTTGTGGCACTACTTGCATGATGCTCCGCCTTTCATTGTCAAAAGCCATGTGTCGTCACGGGCGGTGGGGGGGGTTTATAGACATAACCCACAACAAACTGATGGCAATGGGCAACTTACTAAGCTTCGCCCCATGCGCTTTACCCTTTGCGGCGCTACTGCACGATGCTTTGCCGTTCCATTGCCAAAAGCCATCAACTGCCATGAGTGATGTCATGCCAGACACAACCCGCAACAACGAATGGCAATCGACAACTAAGTAAGCTTCACCCCATGCACTTTGCCCCATGCAGTGCAACTCGCACGTTGCTTTGCCGTTTCATTGCTAAAAGCCATTTGCCACCATGAGCTTTGTCGCCTCCCAATTTTGCCTGAAACATCAATTGGCAATTGGCACTTACTAAGCTTTTCCCCATGCGCACGACACCTTGAAGTGCTGCTTCCACAATGCTGCACCTTTTGTTGCCAAAAGCCAATGTTTGCCACGAGCGGTGTCACCCCCAGGCATGCTACGAGCCCACACATATACTTGTCGACGTGGATTTTAAACTTGGGGGACGTAGCACACACAAGCCATGCGTGCCCCATATGCCCATGCCACATGCCAGCATCGCCCATGTGTTCCCGCACTACCTGGCAATCGGCACCTGAGGTGCCTTTCAACACCTCTCCCCCCCTATATATGCTTAAAAAAAACCCAAGTTTGAGGAGTAAACATGCCTTGTCCAGAGAATGATAATGGAGTTGTACACTACCAAATAGCACAAACCATGGTACAACTTACCTAATATATTTACAAATTTCTTTTAAACATTGTAAATGATATTTTTTACCAAAAAATTGTTTTAATTTTTATTTTTATTGTAAAACGAAAAATACATGGAAAATAGTAAAAAATAGGAAAATTATTATAAAAATAGGAAAATAATGGAAAATATTTCCAATACAACTAGTAATAATATTACACATAAAAGAGTAATTATTTTTATGTAAAACTAACATAAAACTATTGAAAATTACAAAATAAGCATAAAACTAATAAAAACTAGATAAAAAATAGGTAAAATACATAATATTTTTATAAAACCATATGGATGACCAAACCACCATTAATCATGAGTAAATTCCATTGTCTCAACCGCTATAAGTGATTCCAACTTAAAACCACCGGTGCCAACCACCAAGCGTCAACCAACCGTCGCCGGTCGCTACCACAAACCACCCCTACTTTCCATCACCGCCACCAATGAACATTACCATCATTGCGCTTAAGATATTGCTAAGCATTTGGCTAGCACTAGTAATTGAGCGGCGTGGAGTGGCGTGGAGACACTTCCTAACTCGTGCCATGGCCACGACTTGACCCGTGCCATGGCCACGCCCTGCCATAGCCTGCCACGTCCTGACCCGTGCCATGGCCATGCACTACCATGGCCGGGCCGCGTCCTAACCCGTGCCATGGCTATGCAGTGCCATGGCCTGCCACGTCCTGACCCGTGTCATGGCCATCGCCTGCCACGTCCTGACCCATGTCATGGCCATGGCCTGCCACGTCCTACCACGTCCTTACTCGTGCCATGGCCATGAACTGCCATGGCCTGACACGTCATGCCATGTCCTGACCCGTGCCATGGCCTGCCACGTCCTGACCCATGCCATGGCCACACCCTGCCATGTCCTGCCACATCCTGCCACTTCTTGACCCGAGCCATGGCCACGCCATGCCATGGTCTGCCACGACTTGACCCGTGCCATGGCCATGCATTGCTTTGGCCTACCATGTCCCGACTCGTACAATGGCCATGCACTGCGATAGCCTGCGACGTCCTTACCGGTGCCATATTCATGCACTGCCATGGCCTGCCAAGTCGTGACCTGTGCCATGGCCACACCCTACCATGCGCTGCCATGGCCTGCCATGTCCTGACCCGTGCCATGGCCAGCCACATCCTGCCACGTCCTAACCCGTGCAATGGCCATGCACTACCATGGACTGCCACGTCCCGACCCGTGCCATGGCCATGCATTGCCATGGCCTGCTACGTCCTGCTACGTCCTGACCCGTTCCATTGGCATGCACTACTATGGCCTACCACGCCCTGCCATTTCCTGACCCGTGCCATGGCCATGCACTGCCATGGCCAGCCACGTCCTGACCCATGCCATGGCCATGCACTGCTATGGCCTGCCACGTCTTGACCCGTGCCATGGCCATTGCCATCCACGTCCTACCACGTCGTGACCCATGCCATGGCCATGGTCTGCCATGTCCTGCCACGTCCTGACACGTCCTGACCCATGCCATGGCCATGCACTTCCATGGCCTGCCACGTCTTGCCACATCCTGACCCGTGCCATGGCCATGGCCTGCCATGTCCTGCGACGTCCTGCCATGCCTTTTGCATAGGATTTAGCCTCTCGAACTATGATTTCTGCCATTCCATGGACGCGCCCGTGGTGCATTGGGTCGTGGCCTCACAAGTGACACCCCGAGAAATAACACACTATGAGGCCGCTAGTAGTGTATTCGCACATAGCCGTTCCCTCGACACGACTAAGTGTCAGGTCCCATTGTCCACATAATACACAAATTGTATAAGTCCCAAGGTCTTAAGGACTTGTATGGTTTTCCAGCACTTAGTATATTCTTTAGCATTAGAGAGGACCAAACCTCATTGTAGAAAAGTTAGAAATTGATTGGATTGGAAGGCGTGGGGGACGAATCAGAGCGAAAAATGACTGATTCTCAGTGGATCGTGGCAGCAAGGCCACTCTGCCACTTACAATACCTCGTCGCGTATTTAAGTCGTTTGCAAAGGATTATACCTGCCGCTTGATGGTAATTGTACAAGGTGGCCACCACAGCTCTTCTGCCGCGATATAATAGCCAACGACACGTGCCCTTGGATGCCAAAGGCCCCTACTGCGGGTCGGCAAGCGGACGGTAGGCGCATGCGTCGCTTCTATCCCAAAATTCTGACTTATAGGCATTCAATCATAATCCAGCTTATGGTAGCTTTGTACCACTGGCTTTTCAACCAAGAACGATGACCAATTGTGCGAATTAACGGTTTCTCAATGATAGGAAGAGCCGACATCAAAGGATTAAAAAGCAATGTCGCTATGAGCGCTTGGTTGCCACAAACCAGTTATCCCTGTCATAACTTTTCTGACACCTCTAGCTTCGAATTCTGAATGTCTAAAAGATCATTAGGCCACGCTTTCATGATTCATATTCGTACTGGAAATCAGAATCAAACAAACTTTTACCCTTCTGTTCCACACGAGATTTTTTTTCTGGTTGAGCTCATCTGAGGACACATGCGATATCTTTTAACATATGTGCCTCCCTAGCCAAAATCCCCACCTGACAATGTCTTCCATCCAGATCGGCCTGCAAGCAAACCTTGGGTCCAAAAAGAGGGGCAGTGCACAGCTTCCGATTCACAGAATAAGTAAAATAACGTTAACAGTAGTGGTATTTCACTTTCACCTTTCGGATCCCACTTATACTACACCTCTCAAGTCATTTAACAAAGTCGTACTAGAGTCAAGCTCAACAGGATCTTCTTTCCCCGCTGATTCTGCCAAGCCCGTTCCTTTGGCTGTGGTTTCGTGGGATAGTAGACAGGGACAGCGGGAATCTCATTAATCCATTCATGCGTGTCACTAAATAGATGATGAGGCATTTTTCTACCTTAAGAGAGTCATAGTTACTCCCGCCGTTTACCCGCGCTTGGTTGAATTTCTTCACTTTGACATTCAGATCACTGGGCAGAAATCACATTGCGTAAACATTTGCAGGGACCACCACAATGCTTTGTTTTAATTAAACAGTCAGATTCCCCTTGTCCGTACTAGTTCTAAGTTTGATATTCAATGCCCGGGGAAGGCCATCGAAGGAACCGTTCCCAGTCCATCCCCCGGCCGGCAAGCGGTGACACGCTATCGTCGTAGAAGTAGCTCGAGCAGTCCGCCGACAGCCGACGTGTTTCGGACTAGGACCTACGTGCCCAGCTCTCAAAGCTAATCCTTTTCCCAAAGTTACGGATATATTTTGCCGACTTCCCTTGCCTACATTGTTTCAGAAACCGGAGGCTATTCATATTGGAGACCAGATGCGGTTCTGAGTACGACCGGGCGTGGACGACACTCGGTCCTCCAAATTTCAAGGGCCACCGGGGGCGAACAGGGTACCACGCGACATGCGGTGCTCTTCCAGCCACTGGACCCTACCTCTAACTGAGTCGTTTCTAGGGTGGGTGATAATAGGTGAATTTGACTGTAATTATACCCTAAATAATCATACTTTGTTATGGTATTTATGTTGTTTATGAGGAAAAAATGCTTTGATTAGTGTTTGTTTGTGTGTTATAGGTACATGTGATGCAATGGATGCTAAGAAGAATATTTTGAAGTCATATGTGGATGAAAATGCCAAGAAAAGAGCTAAGGTGAAAAGAGCTGGAAGAAGCAGTCAAAAATACGCAGCATTGTTCATCCGCAGTTTATCCGCGGTCGCGGATGAACCGCGAAAAAAGAAGCCCTCTGAAGTTTGACTATTCGCGGTCCGCTCGCTGCCGCGAATGAACCGCGGAAGGCTCCGCAGCAGCAATCCCAATTAGACTCGAATTTAGTTTTAAAGCCCTAAAACCTCTATATAAACTCCTAGTTTGCCCCATAGAGGCATGTTATCTTTTATTTCATTACTTTTGCAAGGTTTTTAGTAAGAGAGATTCCTCTCAAACTCTTTCTTTTATTTTATATCAAGTATTTATTTATGATTTCAATTATTATTCTTGTTTCTTCAAGCATGAGTAGCTAAATTCTTTTCTACGGTTTTGATGGAACCTATTGTGTGATGAACTTATCGTTTATGTGATTACAAATTGTGACTTAGATTTCTATTTGTTCAACTTCATTCTTATTGTAGTTAATTGGTAGGATCCCCAATTAGCTGTGCCTATTTAGTGTGCATAACTTGGAAAAGAGTGCATATTTAGGTTTATTGTTGAACAACACCACACCTAGGTTATTGGAGGAATCTATAACTTTAGGCGTAAAGATGGGGTTAGGAATAACGAAGTCTTGGGTGCAATCTTAAGTGAACTATTCAAATTAAAGCTAGCTAGGGTAGCTCGGGAGAGTGCACTAGTAAACTATTGTAATTGCTCGGGAGAGGGTTACGATACACATAGCGTTCATGATTGATAGAATATATTAACAATTTGTATGAGCATAACGATAAGGGATTCCATCAATAGGGGAAATCAATACCTTAGTCCTTCTCATAATATTCTTTTTACTCTACATTCAATTCTTTCTTTCAAGTATTTTTAATTATTGCCAAGTAGATATTCAAAAATCACACAAAAATATATTCAAAGTTTGGGAACTTGATTCGGAAGTACTTTTGGGGTTGTGATAGTTGCAATTGGTAGGTTAATTCTCTGTGGGATCGATCTTGGACTTATTAGACCAAGTTATATTGACTACGACCGTTGCTTGGACGTGAATCAATTTTGGCGCCGTTGCTGGGGAATTAACGGAATTATCAATTGCCATTGCCAGAACATCAAGATTCTTGTGTATTCAGGTTCTTTCTACACTCTACATTGAATATTTTGTCGTTTGTTGATTTGGGTATTCAGGTGCATGCCTAGAAAATCTGCAAGGACTGGAGAACTAATTGAAGGACTCTCAGACCCCGAGCAAACTTTCCCGGCACATAACAAAGCCATCAAACAAATTAAACAATCTCAACAACCAATCAAACTAGACTTCGACATGGGTGACATAAACGATCAAAACCAGCAAGCCGGGCTAAATATGCAAGAGGCACATGAGGCACAGGAAGGTGCATTGTTCGACTGGGCACAACCCACAGCGGATAATTTGGCAACTGCCATCGTTGTGCCAACAATTCAAGCCGAGTCTTTCCGGATTACCAACAACATGCTTCACTTGTTGCAAAACAAGGGATTATTCTCTGGGTCTCAGGTTGAAGATCCACAGCAGCACCTCAAGAACTTTCTATCAATATGCAAAACACAAAGACAACCGAATGTAACTCCGGAAGCTATCAGATTATTACTCTTTCCATTCTCAATTACAGGAGCAGCACAGATATGGCGAAACTCACTCCCTATAAACTCCATTGCCACTTGGGATGAGTTAGTCAAACAATTACACAACAAGTTTCATCCACCTAACAAGACAGCTCAACAAATTGATGAGATCGTGAGCTTCAAGCAGAAACCAATGGAAACATTACATGAAACATGGGGCAGATTCAAGGGTATGCTTGTTATGTGTCCTCACCATGGGATTCCTGAGCAGATGTTGGGCCAAAGATTCTAATGGGACTTTGAGACAGAATGAAGAACATTGTAGACGCTTCAGCAGGTGGGGCTTTTCTGAGCAAGACTTGGAGAGAGGGCCAAAATTTGCTAGACAAGATGGCTCAAAATTCCGGGTGGACGTCCAGGAATGCTCCTATCACACTAGTGGTACACTCTGTACCTCTGGATCCATCCAACACTCCGGAGGAGAACATGGCAACTCTATTGACACAAATGAGCATCCTAACAAAGAAGGTGGAAGAATCAGGGGTCAAGTAACAGGTTCACATTGTAGACACTACCAATGGTGGTTTATGCACATCTTGCATTAGCCAACCCATAGGTAATCCATGGGTTGCAGACCAAGAACATCATCATCAGCACGAGGATATGAACTATGTGGCTAACTATGGAGGGCAGCGACAAGGTAATCAAAACTGGGGCCAACAGGCTCCAATGCAGTACAGACCTCCCCGACCACAATTTAATGCAGTAGGTATGAGGCCACCACACAACATGGCTCCATATCCTAGACATCAGAATTTCAGAAACCAGCAACAGGGATATCATCCACCTCCACCAGCACATGGGGGCAAACATGATGATAGGTTTGCAAGGTTGGAAGCTATGATGCAGCAGGTAATTGGGTCAAATGCTAAGACAAATGAGAGGATACATGCACATGATGCCGCCATCAAGAATATTGAAGTACAGGTGGGTCAAATTTCTATGTCTCTAAACAATCATCCTCAAGGGACATTGCCTGCAGATATACAAACAAACCCAAAGGACCAAGTCCCAAAGCAGATGATGGCAGTGACTTTGAGAAGCGGTAAAGATCTTGATGCTGTGAATGAAAGGGAGAAAATCGACAGACAGGATGAGACACCTACTCCATTGCTCATTGAACTGGATGAATCCACAGGGTTGACAGAAGTCACAGTCCAGCCAGTTGCTAAAAATAAAGAAGCAAAAAAGGGAACGGAGAATGTAGCTGAACATGTAGAGCAGCAGATTGACGAGAAAGTGATAGAAAAAGATAAATCCCAAGTCACCGGGAAGAAGAGGCCTCCACCACCATTCCCCCAAAGGTTGGCAAAACACCAGAAAGAAGAGCAATACAAAAAGTTCTTCGACATGCTCAAGCAAATCTAGGTAAACATTCTATTAATTGAAGCTTTAAAAGAAATGCCTGGTTATGCTAAGATAATGAAGGATTTGATGTTGCGGAAATTTGATTTCCAAGACTTGGCCACAGTTACACTCACCTAGACTTGTAGTGCAGTAGTCTCCAGACCCATTGCTGAGAAGCTATCTTATCCAGGTAGCCTCACCATCCCATGCATTATAGGGAATTATGCCTTTACTAAGGCTTTATGTGATTTGGGGGCAAGCATTAATCTCATGCCCTTAGTTATCTATAAGAGGTTAGGTATTGGGAGAGCCAGACCCACCTCTATGCTTTTACAGCTTGCTGACAGGACGGTTAAGCATCCATTTGGTATTATAGATGATGTGCTAATCCAGGTTGGGAAGTTCGTGTTTCCCGCCAATTTTGTTATTCTTGATTGCAAGGTCGACGAAGAAATTTCCATAATCCTGGGAAGACCATTCCTAGCCACCGGGAGAGCCATAATTGATTGTGAAACTGGGGAACTCAAGATGAGGTTGAATGATGAGGAGATCATCTTCAATGTGCAAAAATCCATGAGGCATCCTAGTGAGTTCGCAAATTGCTCTCTAATTGATGCGGTTGATGTGATAGTGGAGACCGACGATGCAGAATTGACTATTGAAGATCCACTTCAAGCATGCCTGATGAACATGGAAGAGGTAAACGGTGAAAGTTTGGCCGAATGGGTATTATCTCTGGAAGGCAAGGGATTATGGCAGAGAGATCTCGAATTCGAACCTCTACACTTAGAGAAAAGAGAAAGCCCACCAGCAAAGCCATCCATATAAGAGCCACCGAAGCTTGAACTTAAACCACTACCATCACATCTCAGGTATGAGTATCTAGGTCCTAACTCCAGGTTACCTGTAATTATCTCATCTAGTTTGTTAGATGTGCAGGCCCAAAAGCTTATACAGGTACTCAAGAAATGCAAGACTGCCATCGGGTGGACCATGGCAGACATAAAGGGGATCAGCCCAACCTATTGTATGCATAAAATTCTCATGGAAGATGGACACAAACCTTCCAGGGAACATCAAAGAAGGCTGAACCCCAACATGAAGGAAGTGGTGAAGAAGGAAGTAATATAGTGGCTAGATGCGAGAATTATCTTCCCAATCTCAGACAGCAGCTGGGTTAGTCTTGTCCAATGTGTGCTAAAGAAAGGAGGCATGACAGTAGTGAAAAATTACAACAATGAACTAATTTCAACAAGAACTGTCACCGGATGGAGAATATGCATGGACTACAGGAAGTTGAATCTAGCCACCCGCAAAGATCACTTCCCACTTCCTTTCATTGATCAAATGCTTGACAGGTTGGTAGGGAGGTCCCACTTTTGCTTTCTTGATGGATACTCGGGGTACAGTCAAATCTCCATAGCCCCCGAAGATAGAGACAAGACCTCCTTCACATGCCCTTACAACGTCTTCGCCTTCAGGAGGATGCCATTCAGACTATGCAATGCACCCGCCACATTCCAAAGGTGCATGATGGCTATTTTCACCGACATGGTGGAAGACATTATGGAGGTGTTCATGGATGATTTCTCAGTGGTAGGGAATTCATTCGGTGAATGCCTTGCCAGTCTGACTAGAGTGCTACAAAGGTGCATGGAAACGAATTTAGTGCTAAACTGGGAGAATTGCCATTTTATGGTACAAGAAGGTATAGTACTAGGGCACCGGGTATCAAGCAATGGCATTGAGGTAGACCGTGCTAAAGTTGATGTCATTGCAAAGTTGCCTCCACCAACATCCATCAAGGCCATAAGAAGCTTTCTTGGACACGCCGGTTTTTACCGGAGGTTCATTAAATACTTCTCCAAAACATCAAAACCTCTCTGTAAGTTACTTGAAAAATATCACCCTTTTGTTTTTTCTGACGAATGCAGGATTACTTTTGAGGAACTGAAGAAGAGGCTGGTCACAGCACCCATCATCATTGCCCCAGACTGGGAACAACCTTTTGAGTTAATGTGTGAAGCAAGTGATTATGCAGTGGGGGTGGTGCTGGGCCAAAGGAAAGATAAGCTGATGTATCCAATATACTATGCAAGTAGAACTCTGAGTGGAGCACAACTAATCTATACAGTGACGGAAAAGGAGATGCTGGCGGTCCTGTTTGCATTCGACAAATTTCGGTCCTATCTCATAGACTCAAAGGTAATCGTATACACAGACCATGCAGCCTTAAGATATTTAATTGATAAAAAGGACTCTAAGCCATGCCTAATTCGTTGGGTGTTGTTTCTCCAAGAGTTCGACCTCGAAATTAGAGATCGAAAAGGTACTAAAAATCAAGTAGCTGACCATTTGTCAAGACTTGAAGGAGCTGAACTTGTCAAAGAGAGTGGGGAAATTCTGGAAACCTTTCCAGATGAGCAAGTTGCTCACCACCACTCTCCTAGAAACACCATGGTATGCTGACTATGCTAATTATCTAGCCAGTGGCATTGTTCCTCATGACCTCTCATCGGTCCAGAGGAAAAGATTTTTTCGTGAAAGTCAGTGTTATTATTGGGATGAACCATATTTGTTTAGGATATGTCTTGATAACATGATTCGTCCCCGAGATAAAACAATCTTCTGTTTTGCAGGCATGTCACGCTTCAGCATATGGTGGTCACTTTGGAGGAATACGTGCAGCTGCCAAAATACTTAAGGCCGGATTCTATTGGCCGATAATGTTTAAGGATGCGCACTTCTGGGTGAAAGGTTGCAACGAATGTCAACGCACCGGGAATATCTCCTGGCGTCATGTGACGCTAAGTAATCCAATCCAGCAAGTGGAAGTGTTTGATGTCTGGGGAATAGATTTCATGGGGACCTTTATTAGCTCATACGACAATAAGTACATAGTTGTTGCAGTTGACTACGTGTCCAAATGGGTGGAAGCTACAGCATTACCCACCAATGATGCTAAGGTGGTAGTGGGATTTTTGAAGAAGAATATTTTCACCCGGTTCGGGACTCCAAAGGCTATCATTAGTGACGGGGGCACACACTTTTACAACCGAGCTTTTGAGAAATTATTGGCCAAGTATGATGTTAAACACCGTGTGGCAACTCCATATCACCCGCAAACTAGCGGACAAGTTGAGGTCTCCAACAGGGAGAGAAAGAGTGTACTCACTAAAACAGTGAACGCCATAAGAACCGACTGGTCCAGGAAGCTTGATGACGCACTATGGGCGTATAGAACAGCATTCAAAACACCCATTGGCATGTCTCCTTACAAATTGGTGTTCGGAAAAGCTTGTCACTTACCGGTTGAATTAGAGCATAAAGCTTGGTGGGCACCGAAACAATTGAATCTCAACTTGGATGAAGCAAGTAAAGCAAGGTTGACTGGGTTGCATGAGTTAGAAGAATTTCGGTATCTGGCATTTGAAAATACAAGATTGTATAAAGAGAGAATGAAGCGGATTCATGATCAAAATATCGTTGAGCGGAACTTCAAAAGCGGGGACAAAGTACTACTATACAATTCAAGATTACGATTGTTCCCGGGTAAATTGAAATCAAGGTGGTCAGGACCCTTCAAGGTAATTGAGGCATTTGAGTCAGGAGCTGTGGAAATTTAAGCTATGGATGGATCACATACATTCAAGGTAAACAGACAGTGGTAGAAACAATACATAGGCCTGGATGACATGGAGGACAAGGTAGAATTGCGGTTGGATGAACCTTAAAGGTATAGAGAGCCGTAAAATGCGCTAAGTTGAGTCGTGCCGCGATGTTAAATCAGGCGCTACGTGGGAGGCAACCCACGAACATGTTGTCAGTAATTATTATCTAGTAGTAAGTAATAAAGTAAAATAAGAAAAACACAAATTTTTGCTGAACAGTAGAAAAAAAAATTCAGAGAAGGGCACTGTCCGCGGTCCATCCGCGACCGCGGATGAACCGCAAAAAAATGCCCTCTCTAAACTTTCTCTGTTCGCGGTCCATTCGCGGCCGCGAACCAACCGCAAAAAAATGACCTCTCTGAATCTCGACTGTTCGCGGTCCATTCGCGGCCACGAACGAACCGCGAACAGCCGTGGTCAGTTCAGCGGTCGGCGAAAAAAAATAGTTTTTTTCATTTTTTTTCTTTTCCCTCCCTTCTTTAAAACCCTAAAATCCCTCCCCCTCTCCCTCACAAACACTCAGCCACCCCCCTTTCTCCTAATTTCGCTGTCTCTCTAACTCAAAACTCTCCTCCTTCTCTCAAAAAAATCCCAAAACCCTCTTCTCCAAATTCACCCCATTCTTCCTCCATTACTTCTTCATTGTATTACGTGTAAGTTTCTCTACTTCTCTTCTCTTTTATTTTGTTTTTATTCTTAGTTCTTGATTATTTAGTTTGTAGAAGTAATTAGATATTGTGAGTTTAAGATATCTCTTCAATATGACTTGGTTTCTTTTTTTTGCACAATACATGTTTCCATGAACTTTTACTAAGGAACCTTGTCATATAGTTGAAGTTTGGTAAAGAATTGGTTTGTGGGTTTTCAATTGTGTTGTTGATGCTAATTTTATGATTTGGAAACCTAATATAGTATGAACACCATGTATGTTGATTAGTAAGCTAAGTTGGGCAAATTATACTTGTTCATAATGTATTAATGTAGTTTTGGGAATAATAATGCCCAACTCATGAATTCATAATGGTGTATTTTATTGGGGTTGGACTAAGTCAATTGGGTAATATTAGAAGTGTTCAAAGAACTAAGTGTGGGGTGCTCAACTAGGCATGTGTAAAATAATTAGATAAAGAATCTAAATATAGGAGTATGAGGGAATTGCACAAAAGAATGGCCAATTGTGAGTTCTCAAGGATGGCGAAGTCTGAGTAGCCTTCCAAGGACTAACGGTTTACAAAATTTTTGGCTATCTTAATTGTGCAGGATCATGGCCCCAAAGAGAGCCCGACATGGTGCTAGCTCATCCAGGCAACCGACTTATGACGAGTCTAGGTTTGTTGATGAAGGAGCCGAGAATGCATTTCACATTAAAACAAACAAGAAGTGGCTCCAAGAGGTAGAAGTTGACAGGATAGCTATCCGCTCGGAGAAGCCGAAATTTATGACGAGATTCGAAGGCGCGAGATGAAGTTCCTTTTTGACTCACCTCCTAAGGTGAACAAGATGCTTGTCCGAGAATTCTACGCCAATGCCCCTTATGCCACGGTCAGAGCAGTTTTCGTCACAAGTAAGCGGGTCAATGCTCATATTCCTACTATTCAGCAGGTACTTCGCCTGCCATTGCACACTAGTGATGTTGATTACTACCGTGATAGGCCTGGTGTCACATGGGACATGCTAATAGAGGCCTTATGTGTAGACGGAATCCCAGTATGGATTAGAAATCAAACTCTGCATTCTAACTGTTTTACACACACTGCCAAATGTTGGTTCTCCATAATTTGCAATCGTATTTTGCCCTCAAGTAACACCACGGATGTTAACTTTAATAGGTCTGTTTTGACTTGGTGTTTTGTAACACATCGGGATGTTGATATTGCCCGAGTTATTAGTGAAGAGATGGTATTGAGGGGATCCCTCACTGCCAAGGGTTTTTATTACCCATCTCTTGTCACTACGTTGTGTCTCCTCAATCACACCCCAGTTACTGATACTGACGGTGAGCTACTACCGAAAGCTCTATTTAGAGCTGCTGCTATCCGGGTTGGACAAGACACAACCCTTATTAACTTAGATGAGGAGGACGATCCTGTACCGGTTGCCCAGGCCAGGCACTCCACGGATTCAGCCGGACCTTCCAGGCCTGCTCCTGGTAGAGCAAGCATGTCTAGATCCGAGTCCACACGACCTATGTTAAGGTCAATGGAGGAGGAGGTTGCTGCTCTGCGCATCTCCTTAGGTGGCTTACACACACGGCTAGATGCCATGTCCACTAGGCAAGCCTGGTCAGAAAACAGGTTTATGGCATGGTTCAGAGCACTTGGGAGAGCATGCCATGTCGACCCATCCACCGTCTCCGACTCCGAGTGAGTCACAGTTAAGTTTTCTTGCCCCTCTTATGCTTTAATTTTTATTTATGCCATGGGGACATGACATATTGTTAAGTGTGGGGTGGGTAACTTATCTTGTACATAATGTATATATTAGTGTAGTAAGTAATATAAAATAATAAAAACACAAAAAAATCATAAAATTTTAAAAATCCAAAAATATGAGTAGAGGACTCTTCCCGATGACGGACTATTTAGGAAAAGTACTCTTGAGGGAAGTAGTCCATGTAGGAATTTTTCTTTCTTTTATTTTTCTTTTTCTAGGTAATGTATCATCTCCCCCTTGGTTTTTCTTTTGACCACGGTTGTTTTCCAAGGGTTTTTATTTAACCTGGTTAGGTAGATTTTTCTTTTTTTTAGGATTAGAGGTAAAAGGGCAACATGTAACCCCGAATAGGCACATTAGCAAAAGCGTAAATTTAACTTGAGAATGTATCTTCTAAGCTTGATTGTAGAATCTCAATATGCCTTAAATTGCACAATAATGCTTGCTTGAACATGCGTAGGACTTTGTAGATAAACTGGATTCCAAATGAGGTGCATGCCATGTGTGTCTGAGGTTTTTACTTACATTGTATGTTGTACATGATGCCTAGAACTTGCCCTGTGTGTTTGCAAAGCGAAATAGAAGTTGTTCGGTTGTAGAAAGGATAGAGGCATTTCTTTGTGTAACCCTATATATCAATAGACACGAATTCACCCGTACATTATATCTTAGTTAACCCCTTTGAGCCTAAAGCCTATTCTTTGATAACCCTTGAATGTTCATCAAATTATTTTGTTCTACTTTACCTCGTAGAAGCACTTGTATTGTAATGAATATGCAAAAGTCTAAGTGTGGGGTGAAGGGAAATTGAAAAAAAAAAGGAAAAATCAATAATGAATGGTAGAAAATAGTGAACTGGCCAAAATAAAGTAAATGTGTTGCAAAGCAATGAGACGAAGAGCTATATCAATGAATCTGTAAAAATTAGAAAGGCCAGTTACATTAACAAAATAAAAGTGGGGGTTAAAAGTTAACAAAGGTGAAGGAATGTTTATGGGAGACATAAGGAAGAAAACTAAAAGGGAAATTTGAAAAGGAAAAGAAAAGTGCTTATGGAGGTTAGCCACTATAACCAAAAGTATCCTACCCGTCCCGTAGCCAACATTAAAACCCTTAAAGACCTCTTGATCTATGATTGAATAACTCGATTAGTGGAGTATTACACTACGGGCAAGCCTATGGTGTGTCTGTATGCATATGAATGTTCTTTGTTGAGAGTGAGTGAATTTTTCCGATATTTATAAGTTCCATGTATTTGAATTGTTAATGTGTGGGAACTTCTCTCAATAAATTTTGTGAGGGCATGTAATTCAAGAGGAAGAAGGTAAATTTGCAAGTTTTTGGTAATAAGTAGAGTAAGTAATAATGTGCGGGCATGAGAATTTACGGTTAAGTAAAGATTATGCATATCTTAGGTTGTTCATGTATAATAGCTTTTGTGACATATTTTGGGGGAGACAAATTTTGTTAATTGGCCTAAAGTGTGATTAAAGATTGCTCAAGGACGAGCAAAGGTTTAAGTGTGCGGTATTGATAATAGGTGAATTTGACTATAATTATACCCTAAATAATCACACTTTGTTATGGTATTTATGTTGTTTATGAGGACAAAATGCTTTGATTAGTGTTTGTTTGGGTGTTATAGGTACATGTGATGCAATGGATGCTAAGAAGAGTATTTTGAAGTCATATGTGGATGAAAAGGCCAAGAAAAGAGCTAAGGTGAAAAGAGCTGGAAGAAGCAGTCAAAAATACGCAGCATTGTTAATCCGCGGTTCATCCGTGGTCGCGGATGAACCACGAAAAAAGAAGCCCTCTGAAGTTTGACTGTTCGCGGTCCGCTCGCAGCCACAAACGAACCGCAGAAGGCTCCGTAGCAGCAATCCCAATTAGACTCGAATTTAGTTTTAAAGCCCTAAAACCTCTATATAAACTCCTAGTTTTCCCCATAGAGGTATGTTATCTTTTATTTCATTACTTTTGCAAGGTTTTTAGTAAGAGAGATTCCTCTCAAACTCTTTCTTTTATTTTATATCAAGTATTTATTTATGATTTCAATTATTATTCTTGTTTCTTCAAGCATGAGTAGCTAAATTCTTTTCTAAGGTTTTGATGGAACCTATTGAGTGATGAACTTATTGTTTATGTGATTACAAATTGTGACTTAGATTTGTATTTGTTCAACTTCATTCTTATTATAGTTAATTGGTAGGATCCCCAATTAGCTGTGCCTATTTAGTGTGCATAACTTGGAAAAGAGTGCATATTTACGTTTATTGTTGAACAACACCACACCTAGGTTATTGGAGGAATCTATAACTTTAGGCGTAAAGACGGGGTTAGGAATAACGAAGTCTTGGGTGCAATCTTAAGTGAACTATTCAAATTAAAGCTAGCTAGGGTAGCTTGGGAGAGTGCACTAGTAAATTATTATAATTACTCGGGAGAGGGTTACGATACACATAGTGTTCATGATTGATAGAATATATTAACAATTTGTATGAGCATAACGATAAGGGATTCCATCAATAGGGGAAATCAATACCTTAGTCCTTCTCATAATATTCTTTTTACTCTACATTCAATTCTTTCTTTCAAGTATTTTTAATTATTGCCAAGTAGATATTCGAAAATCACACAAAAATATATTCAAAGTTTGGGAACTTGATTCGGAAGTACTTTTGGGGTTGTGATAGTTGCAATTGGTAGGTTAATTCTCTGTGGGATCGATCTTGGACTTATTAGACAAAGTTATATTGACTACGACCATTGCTTGGACGTGAATCAGTGGGCAGGATGTTAAATAGAAAAGATAACTCTTCTTGAGGCCCTCGCCGGCGTCTCCAGACTTCCTAATGTTGTCGTCAACCGCCACATACCGGTTCAAGAATTTTAACCTGATTCCCTTTCTAAGTACGCGCGAAACACACTATCTATCGGGGTTCCCCCGACCCTTGGGATCAACTAACCCATGTGCATGTACTGTTCACATGGAATCTTTTCCCTCTTCGGCCTTCAAAGTTCTCATTTGAAAATTTGCTACTACCACCCAGATCTGCACTAACGGCCGCTCCGCCCAGGCTCACGCCCAAGGTTTTGCAGTAACCACCGTGCCCTCCTACTTATCGGGGCCTGGCACTTGCCTCGACGGTTAGGTGTAGGTCGCGCGCTTAAGCGCCATCCATTTTCAGGGCTAGTTGATTCGGCAGGTGAATGGTTACACCCTCATTAGCGGATTTCGACTTCCATGACCACTCTCCTGCTATCTTAATCGACCAACACCCTTTGTGGGATGTAGGTTAGCGCACAGTTTGGCACCGTAAGCCAGCTTCCGGTTCATCCTGCATCGCCAGTTCTGCTTACCAAAAATGGCCCACTTGGAGCTCTTGATCCCGTAGTGCGGCTCAACAAAGTAGCCTCTCCGTCCTACCTATTTAATGTTTGAGAATAGGTCGAGGGCGTTGTGCCCCCGATGCCTCTAATATTGGCTTTACCCGATTGAACTCGCATGCGAGCTCCAGCTATCCTAAGGGGAACTTCGGAAGGAACCAGCTACTAGATGGTTCGAATAGTCATTTGCCCCTATACCCAAGTCAGACAAACGATTCGCACGTCAGTATTGCTGCAGGCCTCCACCAGAGTTTCCTCTGGCTTTGCCTCGCTCAGGCATAGTTCATCATCTTTCGGGTCCCGACAGGTATGCTCATACTTGAACCCTTCACAGAAGATCAAGGTCGGTCGGCGCTGCACCCCTTAAGGGGATCCTACCAATCAGCTTCCTTACGCCTTACGAGTTTACTTTCCCATTGACTCGCACACATGTCAGACTCTTTGGTCCGTGTTTCAAGATTGGTCGAATAGGGA
Source organism: Nicotiana noctiflora (assembly GCA_032618575.1). Lineage (NCBI taxonomy): Eukaryota > Viridiplantae > Streptophyta > Magnoliopsida > Solanales > Solanaceae > Nicotiana > Nicotiana noctiflora. The sequence continues at coordinate 512,882 of JASVEL010012851.1, forward strand.
GCCCACAAGCCAGCGTCTGGAGCGCACAGATGCCGAAGCATGCCAGAGGCACGCGCTGCCTACCACAATCAAGGAGACTATGTTCCACGAGCATATCCAAATCCTGAACTTTGCCCCTCCCCCCCCCCCCAATCCACGCTTGTCCACACCCCGAGTCGATCAGTGGACCGGCTCAACACCGTTCGACATCCGACCGCAGCACATTGCCGTCCCCCATCAGCTTCCCTCCCAACAATTTCAAGCACTTTTTGACTCTCTTTTCAAAGTCGTTTTCATCTTTCCCTTGCGGTACTTGTTCGCTATCAATCTCCTGCCCGTATTTAGCCTTGGATGAAATTCACCGCCCGATTTGGACTGCATTCCCAAACAACCCGACTCGTAGATAGTGCCTCGTGGTGCAATAGGTTCCGGGCACAACGGGCTCTCACCCTCTCTGGCGCCCCCTTCCAGGGGACTTGGGCCAGGTCTACCGCTGAGGACGCTTCTCCAGACTATAATTCGGATGACGGAGCCGCCCAATTCTAAGGCAGGGCGCTTCCTAGTTCGCGCGTTGTTACTAGGGGAATCCTTGTATGTTTTTTTTCCTCCGCTTATTGATATGCTTAAACTCAGCGGGTAGTCCTGCCTGACCTGTGGTGCCGGTCAGAGCGCCTAAGCGCGATAAGGGTCAAGGAGCCCAAACGTGCGACGGGTTGGATCCATGACATTACAAGAGTTGAGTTTCAACCACCACTTGTCATTACGTCCATCGCCGTGGACTTGCATTTAGGCCAATCGCACGCTCGAGGAGCACGGGAGGCCAGTATCCTCCCCACGACACCACTGGGACCATGAGAATGGTGCAGTGTGCGGGGGCGATGCGATGCGTGACGCCCAGGAAGACATGCCCTCAGCCTGATGGCTTCTGGCGCAACTTGCATTCAAAGAATTGATGGTTCACAGGATTCTGCTATTCACACCAAGTATCGCATTTCGCTACGTCCTTCATCGAACCACTAAGGCTTTGACTCAAGTAGGCCATAAGTAGTTCATCTTTCCTCCAGCTCCGTGCATTTTACTGCAGTATCCTCTCAGGTGGGCCACTGGATCACCATGGCCATCATACATATCAAATTTTGGCAATTTAAACCCGGCAAGCAGTTGTACCTCGGGGAACAAACATAAATCCTTGTATGCCACACTAACTTGGCCTCCCAAAACCTACATATTGCGAAACGATTTTTCAAGGCTCATCATTTTCCTAGCCATCTCCTCCTGTTTAAGGTTTTTAACGGGCTTCTCCTCCTCTGTCATGTCAACGAGTGGGGTGTAAGAATCATGTTGCTTGAAAGTGGGTTCTGGAGGGTAGTAATGATTATCCTTGACCTGAACTACAGGCTCACTAGAGGATTTATGTAAAGTGACTGGTGGTGGTGTCACATACACGGGAGCGGCCTGGGGTAACGGTGGTGGAGCTTGTTTAGGCGGGGGTGGTGGTACTTGTGATATTGTAGCGTAATAGTGCGGGTAAGCGGGATATGTAGAAGATGAGTTCATGGTGGGTGGTTACTGGTTTGGGTTTGAGAGAGGAATATATATGGGGTTAACTGGGCAAGCCGGTAAGGGTTTCCCCATTGACCAAGCCTGGTACATTTTTGACATCTGTTGTTTCAACTTATACATTTCTTCCTTTATGCTAGTCACATCTATTACTTCCTCTTATTGTACGGGATCCATAATTGTAGGCTTAATTTCTTGGTTTACCGCATTTTGTCATGCTTTTAGAACGAGTGTTGTAGTTTTGATATGCCAGAATGCCAGTTGCTAACTGTTTTATCTGGTACTCATCAACAACAAAAACTTGTTAATAGATAGATCATAATCGATAAACATCACAAGTATTAAAAACACAACTTTTGGCTAGTAATTATACATCATCCCGGCATTATTCTTCTTTTAATCTGCCAATTTTCTTTTTCCCACTTTTACTTTTTCTTTTGTTTCCACCCCTCATTGCTTTCATTGTTTCTTTTTCTTCTTTTCCCTTTTTTCTTTCCTCTCTTCTTTTCGTTATTTCGATCGTATATGTTTTCCTATCGCTCAAGTAATTTTGCAATAAGAGAAACATAATGCGAATTTCTTTTGAATTTTCATTGATATTCAAATATTGATTACAAAAGAAGATGTTGTACTACAACTTTCTAAATGCGGAAAAATACAAATACAAAAATGCATGCCCTATGAATACATTAAAGCTTCTAGTGCCCGCGAGACATCGCTCGGTCTTACCGCGGGCCTATATGCTAATCCCTTTTGGAGTTTGTCCAGGTCGGTCATTACTTGTTTTACAAAGATCATTTCTGCTGTGGAAAACGTTGACTAAGGCACATCCTCGCACAGTTGGCATTTCCGCGTAATGTGTTAAGCAATGTTGACAATTCTTTCCCTGATGACCCCTTTTTCTTGAAGCAACCTACCAATCTGTTTGGCACGTGCATCTAAGGTTTGCTGGTTCTTCTTTTGAAGTTGTTGTATCTCCAATTATAATCGAGCCATGACCATGTAGCAATATTCTCTCTCTATATCAAATTCTTTGGTTTGTTTACGACTTTTGACCTCGGCTATGACGATCTTTTTCCTCAACCGGGCTACTTAAACATTATGTTCATCTTTTAACTGTCGAACCATCCGAGCTTTTTCTTCAGCGTTCTTGGCCAATTGTTTCTGAACCCCAACTAGCTACTTTTCATCTTTATCTAAATCAAAGCTATAATTGTTCACCTTCCGCTGTAGATTTTAGTTAGCTTCTCATCCCGGGCAAGTCGAATTGGGGTTTCGGTCGTTGTTCTCATTTTCACAAACTGAGCCTTCAAAGTTTCATATTCTTTTATCAGCTATTTCTTTTCATCCTCATCGGCTGATGCTGGTATGCATCTTTCGAATTTGTTGTCCTGGAATTGTTTTTCCACCATCTTGATTCTGGCTCGATATTCATTTTCCTTGGCCATCCAATCTTTTTGTTCCTTAGACTGCTCGACAAACTTTTGAATATGAAGCCTCTTCATCGATCTCTCATGCTCAACATCTCTGCGGTACCATACGGAATATCCCGGTGATACTTCTCCTCTAGCCCGATCACTCAAACAAGTATCTATTCTCAGACATTGGCATTCATTTCATATTTGCCAAATTTTTGCTTCTGGGAATTGCCCATTAGGACTGATTTGTATTGCTTGAAGGATGAGGTCCCCATCTTTCGACACAACCTGATATCTTCCGAGTTGCCTTAATAACCGGTATGGCGCATACGGTTGGATGCTCTTGAGACCCATTAACAAAAAATACGACCCTCCCGCTGGCATATATATAACTTTGTTAAGGGGCAACCATCCATATGCCCATTCTATTTGGCTAGCAGTCAGTGATCGCAAATATGTGATCCAACCCTTCGATCCTTCTAGAAACATGGTTTTATTTGCCCTCACGTAGAATTCCTCGATACACATCTTTTCGGACGATCCATAGCTTGAAAACTGAGGGTGGCAGCATAAATGTTCTATCATCCACATTTGAAGAAGTAAATTACACCCCTCGAAGAAATCTTGTCCCGTTTTGCAGGCCGTGAGTGCATAGAAGATATCGGCCACTATCATTAGTGCCAACGTACTATTTTCCTGTACAAGGAAAGTACTGGCAATTCCAGCAACTCTAATGTCAATATTCCCATCCTTCTTCGGAAAAATGATCAATCCCAAAAAGGCTACCATAAAGGAGAAATGCATGTGTTCCTCCCATATAGCCTAGTTTGCTTTGCTTCAGAGTTTGTTTGTTGGATCATTAAATCCTCCAACGTTGCCATATCTGCGGTATATAAAGTTCATAGTGCAGAACCCGTGGACCAAGTCTTCATTGTGAACATTTCTGGCAATCTTTAAGGAGTCGAGGAATCTATGCACAGTAATATTCCTTGGAGCAACCAGATACTTGTCTTTTAAGGGAACCTCGCCCTTCCTGATATAGTTAGCAATTTTCTCCAATGTCGAAGTGAGCTCAAAATCTAAGAAGTGGAGCACATTGTGTGCAGCATCCCAGCAAGCAACTAGAGCTCGGATAATATCACCCCGAGGTACTATATTTAGAAGCCCAGTAAGATCTTTTAAATATTTGTTGACCCAATCCTGTCCATCTTGACCTAGATCATTCCACCACAATCGCAACTCCAAAGGGATCTTATTCATTAGTGCAAAGGGTTCATTTTGTATTGTGCTCATCCTGCACATTTATTAAAGGTTATTTATTCAAAAAGAAGACTAAAATTTTTTCAGAAACAATTTACATTATTTCAAAAGAGTCAACCGTTCCATATTTCATTTGAAATTTCTAGGCTATTATTTTAAAGGAAATGACTTCAAAAGCGGCCATTTTTGTCCAAACAGCCTTCTGGCGTCCTTTCGGAACATTCGGCTATTTTCAAAAATGGCATCATTTTGATTTTATTGAAGACTCAAAATTCAACATTTCTTAGTTATATTTTGAAAAGGGTTGTTGGACCCGTTACAGGTTGCCTACGTATCTGGCCTAGTGGTGAGAATCAAACCTGCGTAGTTTGGACAAATCTTTTTACGACCAATTATTTCAACAAAATTGTTCCGACTGTTTTCAAACATTCTTTTCAAACTTTCGACAGCGTTTCGTCAATATTTTGGTATTTCTATTCTAACATTTTCTTTCTGTTTTTAGGTATTTAGCCGGTTAGCATAATAATCTAGGACAAGTAAATGCAACATATAATCATGCTCGGTCTTTGATATCTGGGTCACCTGTCCTAGACGGACCCAACCCCTGTGTTGAGTCCCCTAAGTCAGATATGATGCAAATAAATGTCCTAAATCTAGGCTCAATATCCTGATTTTTCATGGTACTAGACTGTGTACCCGATTGGACAACTCGGATCGAGGAGGGGGCTATGTACCGGGGACCTGCGGGATCGTCCGGCTTTGTAACTTATCTAGCCTCTATTTTGTTATTGGGTATTGACTTAACATAAAGGGGAGTCTCAACCAGTAAGCACATCCCCAGAGATAAGAAGAGAAGGGTTATCGGCACAATTTATATATACAATTCACCTAATATCAAAGCGGTAAACATGTAGCACATTGATCAAAGCATATAATGAAATCAAATAATATCAAATTAATAGTCCAAGAAACTAGAAATCCGGATAAGGAATTCTGTTAACGCAGGAGAAGGTGTTAGGCACTCTCGGATTCCGTGGTTCTAGCACGGTCTCTCAACCGCTGTATTTGTTATATTTTATTTCCATATATGCCTTAGTTTCAAATGTTATTGATGTTCTGCTTTTGTTAATTTTAGGATTTTTGCAACGTTGTGAGAATGCATTTCGAATCATACAACAACCAGTACGCTTGTGACCTTGATGCATTTCAGCTTCGCCGGGATTTTGATTTGAGTCGCATAAATGTGCACTCGTATTAGGAATGTATATTTATTATAAATCATGCCCTAAGGTGTCTTCGTCTTGTTAATTTTAAGAGAGACCGTGGAATTCGCTAAACGATCTTTCCAATTTCTAATATTGTTTTTTTTAGAAATTATGGAGGGCCCCGCGACTATGCCTTTATGATTTTGCGAGTTTCATCTATATTTTTATTAAGGTTCTTCCTAAGTATACTATATTCTCTATTTCTAATTATATTAATACTATATTGTTATGTATTAAACTCCAGGCCATATTTTGTTATTGGGCCTGAACCAAGAGCCAGTTCAGTAATCTGCCATGAGATACTGGGCTTCTGCAGCCCACTACTTATATCCTTTTTCGTTTACAGGCATAAGTGCCATCTCATTTCGATTGGGGCATGATTTCATATTCAGGCCCAGATCCTTTATGTTTGAGGTGTGATAATAGCAAATTAACAATTTCACAGCATACACTAATGAACAGGTGACAAATATTATTGTTAACTAAGTATTTTGCAATCACGAGTTTTCATACAATCGTCTCTGATTAACTAACAGTGCTAATCACAGGAATTAACACCGATGTTATTATTCCACTAACCAAATTTGATAGCAAGTCACTATGAGAACGCTAATTGCAAAATCGTTTTATCATTTTTCATTTAACTGAGGAAAATAATGTTCGGGTTTAAATTGAACATGTTCGAATTACTATTATCAAATTTGCAGAATCTTAGAACGAATTCACAATTGATTCAACTAAAATATAAGTAACACAGTCTGAAGTACGAAACTACTTATACTTTTATAATTAACTGATTTAAGATTCGAAACATGAGACGTCCAAATGTGATACTACATGTATAGTTCACAATCGTTCCAAATCAGAACAATTTAACTAAACTTATACCAGTTTTAGTTTTGGGCTTAAGTGATTCTTCTCTTACCAAGATTATTTAGCCTATCATTTATATTACTACTACTGTCACCGAGTTGAAAGCATATGTACAGTCCACTAATTATTATAATCAAGTCCTAGATGAATTACAAGGATATAAGTACTTTTAAACTACATAATGAAATACAAATACACAAAAAATTAGCTAAAACATGATTTTCATATTATTTCTCCAATCAACAGCTCATTTACAACTTCAAGTCCTAGTAGTGTACCCAGTTCAAGGACAAATTGATGAGTCTAGAGTTCGGAGAAGAAGAAGAGTGAACAACAAACAACAACGATACATCAACAGTAGTGAAATGATTCAATCACATCATACAGCTACCAAAACCTCCAAATATGAAACCCACCAAATCAACCCAAGTAAAATCAGAGAACCCAGCAAATTCGAGATGAATAAGTGATGAAACGACCCATAGAGATCCCCAGAATAGCACTCAAGTTAATAAGCTTTTCTAATGTGTGAAACCCTTAATTACCAATCAATGTCTAACTCTCAATTTTAGAATTTTTCGAACTCTTTTTTCTGAACCTCTTTTCCAGGCTCATTAGCAGCCTATTTATAAAAGTATTTTGGGGGGAATTTAAAATTACTTAATTGTATTTCCCTCCCCTTTATTTTTCAAATAATTACAGAATGGTCTGTTAAAAATGTGTTGAACTGCCCTAGAACCCCTGCTAGAAGGTTCTGGGAAGTTCTATTAGGTTCTATTAAGCATGTTTTACCTAATTACCCTCACTTGCTATTTCATTAGTGCCTTTTTGTTCTAGCTAGTATGCCCTTTATTATCTAAGTAATTACAGAAATCCCAAGCGTTAATGTCATTTTTATCCCTATATGCTCTATTTAATCTATAGGAATGCCATTTACTCTTCCCCTTTTACCCCTTTTATTTATGTATATTTACCCGGTGTGCCTTAGGTCTGGCAGGACTAGGTCAGTAACTTATTTAACAAATAGCCACTAAGCCTTGCCTTTAAAACTTAATCAACTTCAGATTATACCATTTCCATTACTAGCCCATTTTAAAACAAAGCCGCTATTTAGAACACGACCACTACTTAAAAAATAGCCACAAATAAGAATATAGCCATTAAATCAAAATATAACCACTAATCAGATCATATCCATTAAATCAAGACCCAGACTTAATTCAAAAATGTAACCACAAGAACTTTATACTCATGACCCAAATAACATAAGCACTCAAAGGTTCAGAATGAATTCACATACAAATCAAGTTACAAATATAGTCAGATTCATGTTGTTTTGCACATATAGCCTTAATCACGAATCAATTCCTAACTAATTAGAACTCAGAGGAGAAATTTGATAATGGTTGAATTCCAACTAACTAAAATCTAATCGAGACAAAATATAATGAACAATCACATAAAACTGGCTAACTAGTACATATATAATTTATAGGCATGTATAAGATTCACGGCTCGCATGAACAAGTATGAATGAAAAGCAGAGAGAGATTCATATTTTTAAGCATGCATAAGAAACATGTTCAGAGAAACACAGTAGGCATTGAAAGAAACACTTTTTCAGAACACATAACAAAGGTTGGAATACTTAGCTTTTACAGGCTTTCCTTTTTCCTTTCTTTTCTTTCTTTTCTTCTTTCTTTCTTTTTTGTTCTTTTCATTTTTCTTGATTTGCTGAGCATTGAAGACGGTTAGTCTTCTGAGTACTAGATCATTTAAATGGGGTGTTGGGGTTTGATTTGAGTGTGTGAGTGGTGGTCTAGAGACTTGGGGTAGTGTTTTAGAGGTGGGGTTTGTTTTTGGTACTCGACGGAGTAGGGTTCCGGCGAGTGTTTTTCTAATATTCGACGAGTTTGGGGGTTATTCTAGGGAAACCACCTAGATAGTGTGGTAGATCACCTCAAGATGGTTTAATGGTGTTAATCTGGGACTTTGGTTAACATTTTGGGAGGTTTCCGGCTAGGGTTCCAGCGATCGGAATTTCAAGAACAAAGCACTGATGGGTTTCTTGGTTGGAGTTTATGGTGGTTTGAAGGTTACTTGGGCGGTGGAAGGTGTTTGAGGTTTGGCCTAAGCTGGAGACGAAGGCTGGGGCTGATTTTCTGGTTGTCTCCATGAGAGACGGTGGAGGAGGAAGATGGAAACCTAGGCGGCTAGGGTTTGTTAGATAGGAAGGGTTATGTGTACAATGAAGAGATTGAACAGAGAGGGTGTGATATATACTGAAGTTGTAACATTGCTTCTTAACCGTTGGATTCACTCAGATAAACGGACCAGATCATTTGGATATTAAATGTTGTCGTTTAGTGATTCACGCCCAAACAACCCTCGTAGTCAATATAATCCGGTCAATTAAGTCCAGAGTCGATCCCACAGGGAATTAACCTAACAACTGCAACTTCCAAAACCCAATAACACTTTTGAAGCATCTTCCCAAAACTTTTGAATATATTTTTGTGGATGCTTTCTAATAACTAACTTTTGTAAGAATTTAAAGTCTTAAAAGAAAGAATTGAATGTTGGGTAAAAGATAAAGAGAAAGACTAAGGTATTGAGTTCCCCTATTGATGGAATCCCTTCTGTTTATGCTCATACAAATTGTCAATATGATTCTATCAATCATGAACGCTATTTTTACCATAACTCTCTCTGAGCAACTACAATAATTTACTAGTGCACTCTCCCGAGCTACCCTAGCTAGCTTTAATTTGAACAGTTCACTTTATATTGCACCCAAGGTTTCGTTATTCCTAACCACACCTTTACGCCTAAAATTATAGATTCCTCCAATAATATAGGTGTGGTGTTTTTCAATAATTTACCTAAATATGCTCTCTTTTCCAAGTTATGCACACTAAATAGGCACATATAATTGGGGATCCTACCAATTAACTACAACAAGAACGAAGTTGAACAAATAGAAATCTAGCTAACAATTTGTAATCACATAACCCAGAAGTTCATCATTCAATAGGTTCCATCAAAACCATAGATAAAGAATTACCTTCTCATAATCAAAGAAACAAGATAGATAATTGAATTCATAATCAAAGATTCAATGTAAAAGAAAGAAAGATGTTGAGATGGTTTTCTCTTACTAGTTTTCTTGCAAAAGTAATGAATAATACAATACTAGCCTCTCTTGGGCAAATCCTATCATTATATAGAGGGTTTAGGTTACAAAAATTGCATCTTAACAAGTTT